>QGDZ01000143.1:0-133047 GCA_004367075.1 Fusarium incarnatum | reverse complement strand
AAGATACTATAATATCAGTTTCAGACTGTAGCATAAAAATGCTTTGCTTTCTCCCTTTCGTTCTTTTCTATGTCTTCTATTACTAACATTACACCACAGAGACATCGACTATCCCCGCCAGACTAACCAAGCTCCCTTAATAGCTATCGACATGACGTTAAAAATGAGCATTAGCATAGGCTTGATATGCAAATAGCAAAGGTTATCCAAGAAAAGCGATGGAGAAACCTATACGCTAACAGGTAGCTTCTGAAAATAAGATCGGAGATACTGGCAGACCGAGGCGTAGTAAGATTTGAGGAGAATGACTACATACGTCCTACTTGTTCTGACAATTCCAGTGATCCACTAAATTATTCTATAAATCTACCGTAGTCTATTTATGTGACTGCTTATGTGTCGCTCGTCATAGAGCTTTACTCCATATAGATTGACAGAGCCAATGACAACATCCATGGTATTCCTTCTCTTAAAGTAATGCCACTGTTGGAGCGAGTCCCTTGCCTCCTGTGTTCCGATGATGAGTTGCTCTAGCACCTCCATTACCACAGCATAGAGAATATCGTAGTTTCCATCATCAACCTTGACGGCAATTCCCATCGCTCCATGTACGTTCAGGCGCTTGGTATCAGCACACACGCGTATACCAATAGCATAGCACCCATCCGCTCCGAGCTTCCCCATCAGCTGACCTCCGTACGCTTCCATCAGCTCGGTACAAAATCTTCCCTCTCCAGCAACAAACTCGGGGTGCTGCGTCATAGCACGATACACTCGGGCGAGGTTCCCAGTCCTTGCAGAGGAAGACGATAGGGGTGTGTCAGCCGCAGCGGCGAATTTGGCGTACATGTGAGCCAAGTAGAAAAGCGGAAAGGCTGGGGCTGGTAGGTTACATCCATCGATACCCCATTGGACAAGCTTTCGATCGGGGCAGAGGTCTTCGACAACGTGTTTAACGCGGACTTGCATTGGATGATCAGGGTGCTCGTATCCTTCGACATCTGTAGCAATTGCAAGGGCACCAGCGATCATGCCGGCGTGTTTGCCAGAACAATTGTTGTATACACCTCCTGTGTAATCGAGACCTGTCTTGGACCACAGCTTGTTGACAGCCGGGGATAAGGATGGATGTCCACCACAGCGGTACTGGGATTCATCCGCACCAACTCTAGACAACATTGCCCTGGCCCTTCGTACATGTCTATCCTCACAATTATGTGAAGCACACATGAGGGCGAGGTCGACTTGATCGAAGAGAGTGTCGCATACTCCTGTCTCGATGATAGCAACCGCTTGTGCTGGTTTCGCTGTTGAGCGAGCAAGGGTTACTCTATTGGGATCGCCAACAGAAAAGATGATATTACCGTCAGAGTCAGTGACGGCAACGTGGACGTAGTGGATATTTTCAATTATACCGTTTCTGTCCGTGGTGACCCGGTTGTTTAGGGTAGCGTTCTCTTGTGACATCCTTCTTCAAGTGATGGTGGTGTTCTAGATTCGTCGACGTTTTGAATAGATCAATCAACAAACTTGATAGAGAAAGTAAGATTAGTTCAATGCTACACGAAGGAATTTTAACAATTTATACAAACAACATTTAGAACGCTCAGGACTAACACGTTTCCCATTTGGGATGAACCTTGTGTCCGTACCCGCCGTTCATTTCTGTAGATATCGCGATTAAGCCAATCACACTCGAGACAGGCTCCGTACCCATATAAAAGTCAGACTCAAGCCAATCAAAACTGGCTCTGAGTGCTCCGTATCCACCAGGCAAAGGGTTCCGTACCCACTCGTTTTAGTACTCCGGTGAGGCTTTCTTTTTCATATCTGATCCCAAAGTCCGCTTTGAAAAAAGTCATGGGATAATGACTCAATGTTGAACAGCTCCAACTCACCATGAGTTAACGGAAACGGATTGAAATCCAAATTAACGGCTGTATTGCCTCTCTCGGATCCCAAACCATCGTGCAGAGGTAGGACAAAATGATTCTTGAGACTAATTTCGGACTTGCCCTCATCCCTCAAGTCTGGTTCATTAATATCATTTGTCTTGAACACGGGCTTGGGTGCAAGGAGGTTCCAGAACAATGTAGATTGAAAACTGATTATTGTACTCTTGATCGACCCTTGACGGTGGTTCTCTCTAGCGAGCGCCTGAAGTTTTCGTAGGACGTCAACCTTAGCTTTGGTGTTAGCTTTTGATACACACATCTCAGCATCTGGGGTTGAATCATAATATCTACATACCTTCTGTTCTATATGCGGCCAGGTCTGAGCTACATGTCTCAGAAAGTCTTCACAAATGACTAAGTTATTCTTTGCTCTTTGAGCAATGTCTTCATCCTTCGAGAACTGGAATAACCAAGAAACCGTGGCAGCACCAGCCATGGCGTCGGCAATCATCGGATCAGCTATATCCATCAACTTATTAAACATGTCGAGTAAACGAAATGTCCAGTTGGAGTGATATATCGCCGTGTCAACCCTTTGCTGCATAAAGAAGCATGATGTCGGGATGCTATCCGAAGAAGCGAGAAGAGATGAATGGATAAAAGGGTGGTTGAGAATAGCGTGGGTAGCATGCCACATCAGCTGGCTCACCATGAAGCGGTTCCAATACTCAGAATGCCGAGATACATCATCTTTCGTTCGCTGAGAAAGGTGGGCATTGCAGAGAAACAGCTTTTTGGGACACGAGGCTTCGAAGTTGATCAGCTCGAGGTTTATCTTTGTATGCATCGAATCGGGTGACCAAGGCTTTTCCGTCTTTCCCTGTCGAAGATTGTGTATATGGCATTTCAGCTTTCCCCAGATAGTGATGATGCTCAAACTGTGTGCAATGATGGCAACTCCGCCAGGTTCAACAGAAGATGTGCCAGATACATCTCCAATCTGGGTACTATCCTGCCCCTCTGACAAGTGAGGCTGGGGAGGCATCTGAGTCAAATCTGGATAGTCCGGCACTTTTACATCAAGGGTTCCAGTTGGCAATGGTACGAAAAGACATTCGAGGGTATACACAAGCCAGTATGATCGGATTTTTGAATGATATCGTAGGGAGGATGGACTTTCGTATGAGAGAAGTCGATGAGTCTCTAGTCTCGAGGCAGTACCCACCGTCATCCACGCACGATTAAGCTTTTGAGCTGTATGGTTGGTCAGTATCACACCTGGTTAATGGAACTTTGCGTACCTTTCAAATGCTTCAAAGCTATGAGACACAAGGCTTGAATGAGCTCTGTGGTGGGCACTCCCTCAGATGCCAATTCCATGACAGTCTGCTCCGCCTTTCTTGAGTAGAACTCAGCAGCGATTGATTCCTGGCCGTGGAAATACTGATGGGTAGAGAATTGTAACATGAGTGACATAAAGCTCCATCGAAGATATTGGGGGCCATTGTTTAGTTTCACAGCAATGTCTGGTTCAGCGAATACTGGCAGTGGCTGGAGGTGGATCTTCTTCATATAGATGTTGACGAAGTGATTGATAACTAGCAAGCCTGGATCGGGTCTTCATAAGCTTGAAATTAGCATAAGGTCCTTTTTAATTCGTTTGAGAATAGAAACGAGGACATTACTTTGTGGTAGAAAATATGTCGGAGGTCTGCTGCATAGACGCAGAGTCCAGTGTCTCCAGCGTGGTGGATTCCGAACCTGGAAAGGTAAAAGGTGATATGTCCCGTAAGGGCTGATCTGATCGTCTCGGATTCTCGAATTCTACTGTGTGATCACTATGGTGGTTGCTGGAGTTGGTCCCTGGTCTCTGTCGGATGGCCTCTGAAGCTGTCATGCGACTATGTCCGGTAGGTCAGTCTCCACCGATGTCGAAGCTGATGTCAGCTTAACTTACGTCAGACGTCGTCGTAGACTTCTAGCGTCTGACTTGGGCTGGCCTCTTGGTAGATAATGACATTGATCTCCAAGCCGTTTACAATAAGAGCAAATGGGCCTCTCAGCTGTACATTTTGTTTTCTTACGTCTGCATTATGTTAGACATCTGATCGTAAATTGAAAGGGAGTTGAAATGACCTGCATGGCTCACAAGCGTGGCGGGTGGGAGGCTTTGTAGTTGAGCTCTGAGGAGGCATGCTAGATATTAGTGTGGATGTTTTAGGTGATGGGGCGATGTGATAAAGTTAGTTTGATAGAGGACTAGCGGTCGGGGCGGAATAAAATACCCCCGCATTTCCTTTGAGTAGTCGGGGCTATGTTCATCGATCATGACATTTATTAATGAGCTAAAGATGTTCAAAGAACGCTAACCTCTCCACAAAAAGCCCAAACGATCCCCCTGATAGTGAATAGCGGTAATCAACCTAGCAATGATATGTGTGACGCATTGTTTGGCCTCTCAGTTATACCTCCTTCCCCATTCCACGCAATAGCCTCTCCGTCTTCTTCCATCGGTCTGGCTTGGAAAGGTCTGGGCCATGATCCTCCTTCCCCTTCTCAATGGCATAATCCAACGCTGTTTTCCCATGTTTATCACAGATATCCAGTGGTAACCCCACTTCTTCGTAAAGAAAACGCAGCACTTCCTCAGTCAGAGACCCTTTTATAGAAGCATGATGGAGAACGGTTTGACCTCGTTCATCCTTTGAAGTCAAGTTTACACCCCTTACAATTAGAGTCCGAAGCAGTTCAGCTGAAACTCGGTGAGATCCGGCTACCAGATGTCCCAAGTTCAATCCTCCTGCTGTGGTAAAGCTCGGGTCTGCTCCATTTTCGAACAAAAGATCCAATATTTCTGTGTCACTCTGGTGCTCACAGAGTGCAAACGCGCTCGGAAACACGGCCATCGGATTCATCCCTGCTAGGTCAAGATCATTGATGCCACTGATCCTTTTCAGCAGATACCCGACGAAAGCAACATCAACAAAACCGTGGTCCAATAAATGATGCAGTAGATTCTGACCAGAATTATCTTTCGACTCCAATATCGCTTGCGATAAAGAGATTGGAACGTGATTTAGGATTTCTTCGAATATTGGCAAGTGACGTTTCTTTGCTGCATAATGCAAAGCGTTGATTCCATCAATATCTTTTTCTGCTGGATCTGCACCAAGGTCAAGTAGCTTGGAAACGAAATCGCTATTCCGACTTTCAACGGCGAAGTGCAGCGGCGTCTTGTTCTTTTCTGTACGCAGTGAGATTCTGACACCTTTGTTAATAAGCTTCTCGGCGACAGACTCAAATGAGTACTCCTTCTGGGCCGCGATATGGAACGCAGAGATTCCGAAATCATCTTGTGCGTTGACGTCTACGTCTGGGCTGTCCAGAAGGAGGTCAATGATCGCCATCCTCGTTTCTCGTATCCATTCATGGCTCGAGGCAAATTCGTCTCCGTCTTCATCATCATTCAAGCTGGTGTGGTCAAGGATGCATTCCACACGGTTACCCGGTTCGTTCCAGAAGTCCTCTATGCCCGGCCACTGCGGTCCATATGCACTCAGCCTCAGTGCCAGGTGCAGAGGCGTCTCACCACTCTCCGAGCGAGAGTTTGGATTAGCGCCATGATCCAGAAAGGACTTTGTCATCCGTTGATTGCCAGTCAATGCAGCAAGATGCAGAGTTGTCAAACCTGTCTTTCTGGGTGGGTATTGAGCAGGACTTAGGTGCCCCGAGGGCTATTCAGGTTGTGTTGTGATGGAACAAGGTTACTGCGTCCCTGCATGTACTGGTCGTCCGCCCGGGCTTTCACTCCGATGCCTCAGTCAATGCCAGACCCAAGCCCAAAAGACCTGTATGAACCTTTGCACTGGAAATTAATATAAAAGATACTAAGAGATATAGATCTATAAATCAGCTTATCTAAGCCACATTGTTAGCTTCTATAAATATTATAAGTAGCTAGCTAACAAGTATATATTATCAAGGACCAATGATTTACCCCGCAGGGGGAAACCTTCTCAAATATGCGCACTTTATAATAAGACCATGTATTAGCAGCTAAACGTTGACAAACTAACCTATTAGGACAGTAATAACAGATGTTAGCACAAGGAAATGAACTAAATGCAACGTTAGTAGGTAGTTTAAATCTGAGTTAAAATTATGCTTATCTACGGTGTTAGAAGGAGGTGATTCTGGAATTGCCCAATCGAGCAAGTATAGAACCCTGATTACATAAAAACTTGCTCACAGTAAAGTATTACCTTCCCAGCTAATGTACCCTCGCAATTATTTAAAGACTGCAAGCGTCCAACTGTTCAAGTTGCTTTTCAATTATCCACTTATCACAGCTATGTACTATTCAAAGTCATTTGCTTTTCCAACACTTCTAACGCTATGTGTCACTGGGGCACAAGCCGATGGTGTCGGCTTTATCGGCTGGGGAAAGACCATGTATAATCCCACTTGTTCATTCGCTTGTCGCCAAGTTATTCGAAAACAACCTCTTTCGTGTACGCCTACTGAGTCGACAGAAAATCACGGAACAGCGCATAACCCGATCACGACACCTCCCGATTGTTTTGTACAAGATTTGGCCTTTCTCAAGACGATGGCTCTCTGTATCGATACCTATTGCCCCCTCGCAGGGAACCCTTCAATAAGTCTGATTGAAGACTACTGGGCATCGCATCTTGGAACGGGAACTAATGGAGATTATCAATTTGTTCCTGTCATGACCTATGAGGATGCCTTGACCAAAGCCAGAGAGGACGAATCGAAGGTCTCCCATAACTCCAGCGACAGTTCCAGTCATAAAGCTAGTGGCCACCACATGGAGATGAGTTCTTTACTGCGACGGCATGGTGGTCATGAAATGTCTTCACTTGAGGGCCTTAGCACTTTCAACGTCTCCAGTCCTCTTCCTATCACGGCCGGTGGAAGCGATCCTCTCAACGAGACCAGCTTTGTTGGACCCAGTGATTGGCAGCTCCAGTATAACTACCTCTATGACTTTGAGACCAATGAAGCAGGCCACACAACAATGACCCTTGTTATTATATTTGTGGGCGTATTTCTACCTACTATCCTTTCACTTTTGAGGTTCATCCCTGGTCTGACCCAGAGTCGAGGATGGAGTTATTGTCAATCATTTCTGATCTATCCGGCAGTGTTCGGCCGACAACACCGCGAGGCCATCATTGCTGGCAATGTTCCAAACCGGGGCCAAGCACTGTATATCTTACTCATCAGCATTCTCAACATCCTCCTCTGGCTCGGACCATATACTATTCATCAACCACAAGCCAGCTTCTCGTCACTCAAGATGCAAACAATCAGCATCGTTGGAAACCGTGCTGGTGACATGGCTATGGGCAATGTCGTGGTTTTGTTTTTGTTTGCAACACGGAACAATATTCTTCTCTACGTTACAGATTGGAGTCACAGTACCTATCTCCTGCTGCATAGATGGCTTGGATACTGGGCTATATTCCACACAGTCGTTCACTCAGCCATGCTCCTGGCAAACTATGTTATCCAAGGCACATACGAAGACGAGTTAGTGCGTGAGTACTGGGTATGGGGTATTGTTGGCACAGTCGCAGTCTGTTCAATTCTCCCCCTCTCTCTCCTGCCAGTAAGACAACGTGTATATGAGTTCTTCCTGGGCTCGCATATTGTACTTGCTCTGATCTTCATTATTGGATACTACTATCATATCTGGTACCTTTATAGGTACAATTGGGGCTACGAGATTTTTGCATTTATTGCCGGAGGCATCTGGGGCCTGGAGCATATCATACGCCTTGTTCGTATGGCCTGGCAAGGTAGTCGAAAGGCAACTATCTCAGCTGTTACAGACGTCGATGGAGATTATATTTGCATCGGGATCGACGGGAAGCCTCTCAAGGATGGTGTTGTGTACCTCGCATTTCCGACTCTCTCATGGCGCTTCTGGGAAACCCACCCCTTTTCCGTTGCGCATTCTGGACGTCCGGCCACTGTGTGTAGTTCAAACCTCTCAGCGAACAGCCGCGATGGAAAGGGCTTGGCGGTATCGCAAAGCTCCGAGAAGGATACTGAGAGGGCTGTTGGTGTAGGTGAGGACTCTACAACTGCTAGCGCAGCCGACGAGAGTTCTACAATCATTTATGCTCGCGTCCGGGCAGGCATGACCAGGAAACTTGCATCACGATTGGCGGGACCACAATCTCAAACAATTCAACTTCGCGTGGTAGTTGAAGGACCTTACTATCACTCTGGACATATTTCACCCCAACTCTCGCACTGCAAGGATATCCTATGTATCGCAGGAGGCATAGGCATAACAGCCTGTCTCCCATATGTCCGAAAGGGTGCTCCAGGGAGCACAAAGCTCTTCTGGTCGGTTCGCAAGAAGGGTCTTATTACGACTCTGGCCCCGGCACTTTCTGATCTGCCCAGGAGCGTACAAGTCGAAACGAGTGTAGGAGAACGTTTGGACATCAGGGGAATATTGAACCAAGAGTTGATGGGGTCGAATTCGAGCGACGATGGTGCCCTGGCAATTATGATATGTGGCCCTCCTGGAATGTCAGACGAGGTGCGTAACGATGTTGTTGAGATTGTTCGGAGTAACCCATCATGCAGGGCCTATATTCTCTTAGATGAAGCCTTCTCATGGTAGTTCAGCAGCACTACATGCTCTCAGTTTATAACTAAATGCCTTTCCACAGTGGTAAAGGATCCATCCTTAGTTTCCAGCAATTTCTTTTATACATCCTGTTAGGTACCGCATTCTAGTACCGACACATTGTCTTAATACATGTAGACAATGGCTGAGAAAGCCAGGAAATAAGTGGCGAGATGGTGCTTCCTAGATGAATAGATGAAAAACAAAATTCAAGGACTCGTCATCTCCGTTGGCGCGACGGTAAGTGCCGCGTTCCCGCGTTCCCGCTGACAACCGATGTGGCCGCTTACGTCAATCTATAAAGCTACAGTGAGTCATTCCATAAAAGGAAGGAGTTTGGGTAATCTGCTTAATCATTATTCCGATTTGAATCTTCTTCCAACCTTGACGAAATGTATCTGATCAGCCAAATTGTCAATCGTAGCAAGACTCATACCAGCTGAGTGGGGACTTCATGCAGCGGCCGACCTTGACCCCTGTCGGCAGAGCCTTGTGAATGCCGCTGACTGCAAAATTGACCCGACAGTCCCGACAGCTGGTGAGTAGATCATTCAAAATGCTTGGATAGAAAAGATGTTTTGGGATTTTTGGTCCAGGGTCACAACTGGAATTCTCTCCCACAAGGTGTTCAATCCATCCATCATGAAGCCATCACTTATCGATATCCTTGCACTTTCTAATTTGGTTCAGGCTCTGGATTTGACTACCCTCACCCAGTTCTTGAGCCAGAGAGCAGATGCCGAGTTCCCCATGCTGAAGAAAATGGGTCAGGATATCTACGACAACCCTGAGCTAGGCCGCGCAGAGTTCCACGCTCACGACCTTGCTGTGAACCACTTCTCGTCCTTGCATAGCTGGAAGGTGACTCCACACGCCTACGGCCTGGAGACAGCATACTCATTCCTCTTTGAACACCGTCCGGAAGGATTTCACGGAAAACTCAAAACCATCGAAGTTCTAGCAGAGTATGACGCACTCACTGGAATCAATGGCGGGGCAGCACATGCCTGCGGATATAACCTCATTGCCACAAACGCCTGGACCGTCGGTATCCTCGCCAGCCAGGCTTTAGTCCACTACAACATCCCCGGCATATTACAAATCGTCGGCTGTCCCGATGAAGAGAATGCTTCAGGCAAACATGACCTTGAGGTCAATGGTACTTCTGACGGGTTTGAGCTTGCTTTCATGGCACATCCAACTTCTGCCAGTTCTGTTCAAGTCATGGAAGGTCGCATCAATTCATTCTACACCATCACAGGCTCAACTCACGCAGAGGCTGTGAAAAAGGCATACAGTGCTATGGTTATCATCGACCAGATCCATGATGATCTGCCTGGTACTGGCTCGACTGCAGTCAGTATCGCCAACATCGGCGACTACGCTACCAATGTTGTTCAGCAGAACATAAGTCTGGGTTTTGCTGGAGCGGAAAAGCGCACTGTGGAGCAGATCCTATCCAAGCTCCTTAGTAGTGGTAACTTCCCGAAAGTCAATGCGTCCATTACTGAAGACCAAGAAGGTGTTGTGCTGGCTGCCCTCGGGCCGGGTGGTCACGCCTCTGAATCCACCAGAGGTGCACTGGAACTCACCATCGCAACCTTCGAAGCACTGTCCAATGATTCATCGATCAGCTATTTCCTCCCCGGTAACACGACATTTAATCAGTATGATATCACTTGTGATATGCGAACACGCTATACCACAGACTTGGCACCACTCGCCGAATTCGTCGACAAGGCTATAGGGTCACTTTCGCGCAGTGTATCTCATGATATTGTAAATCCTTCTCTCGAGATCATTCCGTCCTTGGCCAATGCTTTCGTCAATCTAATCGAGAAGCCAGAGTATGGACTAACCGATTTCGTTATCGGCCCAGATATTGCGGCCTCTACTGACGCCTCGTGGTGCGAGCTTCCCGTGCTCGACCCTGAAACCCACGGACTTCTCAGTGTCAAAAGAGCCGTTCTGCATGCAAATTACAGAATTTATGAGAAGGTTCCCGGTGCGCTTTGCGCTTTCAATCATGAGCCTCTGTTTCACAACGTCTCTGGAACCGACTTCGCTTATGAGCAGACTAAGATTGTTGCCAGAGCCGAAGCTCAGCTTATCGTCGAGGCGCTCTCGAATGAAACATTTTATGAAGAGCTAACTGCACTTGTTGTCTAGGTGCCCAGTTTTGAAGCTGGGGAAGCTGCGTGGTTCAATAGCCTGTCGATGGATTTGTCAGGCGAACGGCTTTACTTGGTTAGACTCAGTAAGCGGGAACTACCAGGATTGGAAATACAGGTGCAGTCAGCAGCCGGGCTAGTGGGATAGTTGTCAGCAATTCAATTCATTTTAGACCCCGTCAAGTTACTACAGATGTAATAAATGGCGCTTTGAATTGGTAACCGGTATGAAGCACGTACATATAAGCTGGGCATTGCGAGTCCCCTTGGGTCTAAACTACCTCCTCCGAAACCATTCGCCTACGATAAATACATACAACACACAGAATTGGTTTTCAAAATGAGAGCCCTCGTCTTAAACACGTCGTCCTCAGAGGTAGTAGTGGAGCATGTCGCGCAACCGACCCTAAATCCCGGCCACATTTTGATCCATTTTCAAGCGATAGCATTAAACCCAGTGGACGAGCTATATGTTACCAACCCTATTGCGGCCCAAGACAAAAGAACTATTGGTACTGACTTTGCCGGCGTCGTTGTCGAAGCTGCAGCGGACATCGATGGTCTTTCTGATCTCCGCGTCAAACCAGGCGCCCGAGTGGCTGGTTTTCTACAGGGCGGTACGTCTCTGTAGTGCGCGATGTAGCTTATAAGACTGACCATTGCATTGGCCTGCTCTGTGAACGACCGCCCTGGAGCTTTCGAAGAATACATTGCCGTCCAGCACGACCTTGTATGGGCCGTTCCTGAAGGTATTTCCCTGGAGGAAGCTTCAACAATAAGCATGTGTGGCTTGACAGCTGCTCAGGCTTTGTTCATCAGACTTGAATTGCCCTGCCCGTTCTTGACAACCACTTCATCAAAACCTGTTGGAGGAGCGGATAAGTCAATGAACATCTTCATCTACGGCTCCTCCACTTCCGTCGGCTTATCCGCTGCACAACTAGCACATGTTGCTGCATCTGCCTCGGGTAGATCTATCAGGCTTATCGGCGCCGCAAGTTCGTCTAAGCATGCCATGCTTCGTGAAAAGCCCTACAGCTATGATGTACTCGTCGATTACAGGGACAAAGATTGGGTTGGGAAGGTGAAAAGCGCTACTGGTGGACATGGCGTAGATGTTGCGTTGGATTGCATCTCCGAAGGTGACACTGTGTACAAAACCCATGAGACCTTGGCTCCCTTAACAAAATTGGCTGTTATTCGTGGTCCAGTTGGAGGAGAGTACGACCTTGCGCAGATGACTGTTAAGCCCATGTATGGTGCTGTTTGGGAAGGGCTTGGCGTTGAGGTTGGGTATAATGGCAAGTGGCCTGTCTTTCATATGATGCTGCTTCTGTAAAAGTTTTCGTTTATTGTATGTCACTAACTTTTCGAAACCCAGGATCTGTTCTCCCAGCGAATCCAGATGCGCATAAGTTTGCGAAAGAATTTTATAATTTCCTGGGGAGTGCTGGACCATCAGGTAAGGCGAAGCTCGAGTCAAATCCTGTTAGGCTTATGCCTGGGGGTCTCGAGAGAGTTGTTTCAGATAGTTTTGCGCTCTTAGGTAGCAGTTCTGTTAGTCAAAGAACAAGACTCGAGAGGAGTGAGGACTACATGCGCCCAATTAGTGGTGAGAAGCTGGTCTACAAGATTGGTTGATTGTGTCTACCAAGGCGCTGGAAAGCAAGAAGAATACCAAGTTTCATAAATAAACCCCAATTAACTATCAACATTTAAACAATAATCTTTGATAACTATCCTACTTACCTAGAATCCTCCCCGCTGTATAAGGCTTAGTGAAGAATCGCCCACTCGGCAACAGTCGCGCCAGTACCATTCATGGCTCGAACCTCAGCAGTGCTCAATGCCTGATTTCCGACAATAAACAGCGACGCATATCTAGCCAAAGGAATATGGGTCTGAAGAGTCACATTGGTGCTGTTACCAGTAGGTATAACAATCTCGTCCAGATCCGCTGTTTTGACGTCATATGGAGCCGATTGAGCTATTTTCTTGGAAAGGACAACATCGGAGTCTGAAGATTCACTGAGGGCCCTAACTGGATCGTCAAGTGTTTCATTGTGGAAGATGACAGTGACGTTCACCGGAGGAGCCTCGGCCCAGTTGAAATAGAAGCCCGTGACCATAGTTCCAACCTTCTCTTGCGCCATCGAGACTGTTATGTAGTTGACTTCTGCCGCCCTCGAGGGTTGCCATTTCGTGGAAGTAGCGCCATCTACCGCGCCCATGGGGAACTGGCCTGGCTCGTATGCATTGGAAGACTTCACTGGTCGGCACTGAGCGAGGTTGCCAGGAATAGTGTTGTTAGTCCCTATTTGTCGGTTTCGGATAACAACGGGCTTGTTGAAAGAGAGACGATGCATTGAAGGATCTTCATGACTCCCGGCGTACACTTTGATGCTCTTATTGGAATAGCGACGATCGGCAACATCGAGTGGCTCGGCTGTAGGATGCCGCTGGATAGTCGTATGGGTGTAGTTTGACCATGCCGATATAGGCCAGCCACGCCAATAAAATGTGCGGTACCTGAGATATGAGATCTGGGGTGGTAGATTGGGCATGACGTGAATACCATCGTCGGGCAACAGTCGCAATCCAAGGTATCCGAAGATCGTCACCTGGTTAGCACCACCGTGTCCGGTAAGGAAGGGATACGCAGGATGGGTGCCGCCGTTGGTTGTAGCGTTATCTATCAGTTGTTCGGAAAGCTGGTAAAATGGTGCACGTGTATAGGGCTGGTAGGAATATTGAGCGTATGTATATGCTGAGCAACCCGAAGGTGATAACTCGCCAGCAACGATAGAGTATATTGCCCAGGTCATGGCTGGTCCATCAGGAGACTGCTTGTTCGCGTACTGCTCGGTTGTCAAAATCTGATCACATGAGTAATGAGAATAAATCTTACATAGTCCAGGTCATTGAGTCCATCTTGGTCTGTGTAGTTATCGTTGTAACCCAGAGGGAAGGCAATGAGAACCACGTCCGCTTGTTTAACAACGACACTTCCATTCATAGTTGTGTACTCTAGAGTCACACCATTTTCTCGAATAAGCAGTACGCCAGAGGCTTTATTTTCCCATGTCTTGTATTCTGACAATCCGAACTGTTGGCGAAATTGGTTGGCCTGAATCAGAGTTTCTGAAGCAAGTGCCATGGTGTAGCCACCAGCGTCAATATGGTTTGCATACTCGTCCTGAGTCCTTCATGTCAGTATCTGCAAAGTTAACGGTCTGAAGATACGTACAGGATCGGTCATGTTAGTGATAGTCCAAGATGATCCATTGGGCTTGAGTAAGTCAGAATAAAGGGTGGCCACCGAGTCGTAAATGGGCAGTAAAGTCTCGCTGAAGTAATCAGTATCACCAGTTGTCACCCACTGATTGACCATAGATATCCCAATATCCCCATTCAAATGGTACTCATAGTCCCAGCAAGGACCGGTGGCAGTGCAATTGCCAAACCGCCCACTCGTCCACGGATACACAGCTGCTGATGCAGAAAAGTCGGTATTGTTCTCCGAGCCAGTAAACGAAGTGGCGATATTTGCTTTGGCTTGCTCGTGTTTAGCGACACGGTAGTTAGTTATACGCTGGGCAGCTTCGGGATGTGATGTTGTCAGGCATGGTTGCATGAAGAGGTCTGCGTCCCAGAATATCATTCCAGCGTAGGAGTCAGACGTCAGGCCACCCACAGAGATACTATCGACATTGACGGGGGCTCCAGACACCGCTTTAATTGCATTCTTCCCAACTGTATTCTGTAGCAAGTAGTAGGTGTTGGTGACGGCGATGATCGCCGAGTCAATGATATACTCATCATCGGGAAGCGTTCCGTTATTTGGAAAAGCGTAACTGTCGACAGAATCATCTGGCATGACGCTCGCCCATTCTGTGACATGCGACTGGAGAGACTTTTCGTATCCGTTCTCCAGCGCCTGGCGTGAAGATTCTTTGGCCTTTGTCTTGGGGTCGTCAAAGGCGTCAGAAGAAGCAGCCCCAACATACTTTGTGATATGAACAGCTTTCCCGGCCGAGAACTTGACAGGAATTGCTTGTGCCACAGACGAATCATTGGTATGTACATAAGGCTTGCCGTGTACCAATTGTCGCTTTGACAGGTCCAAGGACTCGGAGCCTGCTACTTGCGCGTAGATATAAGCGGTTACGTTGGCAATACCAATTGGTCGCACAGCCGAGAAAATAGCTCCATCTTTATCTTCACCGGACTCGACGAAGTCGGTACGCACTGCTGAGTATCCATCAATGATATTCGCAATTGTCGCTTCAGAGTCAGCAGATGGGATAATGGTCATATCTACAACAGCCTGATTGACATGAAGCTTGTTGGCAAACAGGCGGTAGTTAATGTTATATGAGCCATTTTTGCTCTTTGGCGTCCACTGGTACGACCACTCAAGGACCCCAGCCTTGAAATCATACGTGGATGTGAAGTTGGAAATGGTTTTGTTGTCAACCGTCGCGTCAAGATATCTATCGTCACCGAGGTCCAGAATGAGTCCACTCCAGTGTGGTACCCCGCTGATGACACTTTCCCAGCCATATTGCAAAAGCCAGGGAAAATTGGTTCCATTTGTTCTCGGCTGAGCATCGAAAAAGCCGGCAATGGTAGCAAAGGTCTGGCGTCTTGAGAATAACGGCCAGCCATTGATGACGCCGCCCTGTTCGTCGACGTCTATCTCGAAGAATGGTCCGACAGCGGCAACGTTGATGCCCAAATAGCCATTTGCTACTGACCCGCGAGCTTGATAGTGGCCCTGGTCGAGGTTTGTGGTGCTGAGAAGCCAATTATCTTCGTCCCAGGTGACTCCGGGGAAAGACGTGTTGTACACATTGTTGGTGGACTCCGCGGTAAGGTTGGTTTTGCTATAACGACGAATGCATTTTTCAACGCGACTATGACTCTGAGAACCGGTGGCGGAATCAGTGAGAAATAAAATAAGTCCTAGAACTATTGAATTGCTCTGCTATTTGAAGAGTATTAGTAGAAGTCTCTTAAATGCGAGATAGAGCCATGGTTTGAGAAACACGAGAAAGTTGGCCCGGTGTTGTTTCGAATGAAGCTATCACATACCGCTGATATCATTCTGTCGTCTTGGCAATTGGCTTGGCAGGGGTGGTACCGTTCTCTTTTGTTTAATATGTGAAATTCGGCTTCTTATAACGAGCTCTTTTGCGGTGTCGCACGTTTGAGTCAATTCGTTAATCAGACAGACGATATATAAAGATCTCGAGTAAGGACATTCGGAAGGATCGGAAGGGTAAATGGCAACGGAGCAAAAGTAATTGGAAGTGCTCCTCGCAGTGGTTTATGATGTCAGCGTCTTTACCCTAGATACCCCGCAAAGTGGCTTGCATGATACGAGACATTTTACTCTCGGAAATAACATGTTGGACTGACAATGAGGGGTATTGTTTCCTATATGAATCTAGCGGCGTTCTCGTAAGAAGCTGACGTCGTAAGAAATGAACGACCCGAACGGTTTCTTGCAACCAACAGCCAACTTCTCCACTAAGCCTGCCAAGTCCTCCCCTTGTTGCCTTCGGCTTTTCGGCTCTGTATGAACCGGTTGGATTGAGGCTGATAGTGGATCATCCATGGGCTTCGGCCCCAGCAAATCAACATCATCCTATCACAGAAGCCACCGCCAGACATCCGGTATGACTCGTGTGCTGAAATCTGATCTGTTGGTTGAATAACAATTGATCATAGCTTCCGAAAACCGCATTCACTGAAATTACGCTGCGAAATTTTCTATGCGTCCAAGTAATATTCTGTTCACAATATTGATCTTCTTTCTCCAAGTTTTAATTAAGCAACGCTCCTCTCATTCCACAACTGGCAGGTCTGATAAACGCTTTGTCCGGTTTTTAGTTTTTCATCTACTTCCACCTCAAAGCCCAGAAGCATGTTGTTTCATCTTTTCGCCCTGCTCTTGGCTGGGACTCGGGATGTGATCGCTCAAACCTATGTCCCCCGCAATATGCTGAAGCCTCTCAACAATTATGATCGCACGACCGACCCATTGTACCTCTTTCCAAAGACGAATGAGATTATGTCTTTCGCGAATGGGACCCGCTTAGACTGTGAATAGTATGAACATCGGCTCACGAGCGCCTGACATGCTACATAAACATTTACTAACCACTTCGACAGCTATCATTGGTATCAAAACACCAGTGATCCCGATATAGCTGACTGCTATATCTTGTCAATTCTCTACACCATTGAGTTCAAGGTAGGCTTGCCGATTGCGGTTAAGAACAACTAATTAAAGCGCGTTGTATAGGATTTTATTCTTCGAAATCCATCGCTGGCTGATACTAGTACGACCGAAGCTCGTAATGGAACACAATCAGCGTCAAGCACAGACAGTGTAGCTTACACGGACGACTTTATCAACACCTGCACTATTTCTTCAAGTCGTCTATACTGCGTCGGTCTCTCGTCAGCTGCAATATCTGAGTGCATACGGATAGCTTTCACTTGATACACTTGCTAATGCATATGAAGCCACCAGTGCGAAGACTAGAATAGCAACACCCATTCCTCGCGCTGGTGGCCGTGAAGTCGGCATACCCGGGTGGCACAGTGATGATGAAGACGACGGTGAGATTGACCCAGAGACTTACCAAGAACTCTGAGGTTTACAGGTGGTGAATTGGTGAAATCGCCGCTGCAATGCCGTTCCGGCTGTTGAGATTGAGCTTGAGAGGATCTGCAAGTGAAATCAGACCGCTGAAGCGCGACTGCTCTGAGCTTTGACCTGACCCGTATGTTGGTGTTGGTTCTGCTCAACAGCCAAGTACATATAGTGGATACTAGTCTATACGACATTAAAAAAAAATTGCTGCTTGTTGAAAAGAAGAGTAGGAATGTCGGAGAAAGGTTTCATAGGTCAAAAAAATGGCATATCAGGCTGTCCCGGCGTCGTTCATAGAGTTCCGTCTATTACGAATGTTCTTAATGATCGCGAGCCTGAGAGATCGACTAACGTGGTGTGGGCCCTGAGCCCCTGAAACAATCCCACACGCTCTGTGGAGCACTTAGCCAGCTGCCTAGAATCAGTGCTAAACAGCTGGGTGGGTATAAAGAATAACAGTCCTCCCAACAAGACTGGTAGACATTCAGTACTACAAGACCTTCCCAACATCGTACTCGATTATGACTCAGCAGGGTGATATAACGCCATCATCTACCTTCCATGCGCTACCAAATGAGATATTTGGTACCATCTGCAGCCAACTTTCTAATCGCGACATTAAGAGCTTGCGACTCACATGTCGATTTCTGAAAGACATATCTCACCTTTGCTTTGATCGCGTTTTCATCTCTGCGAATCCACGCAACATCGAAGTTCTGCTAGCCATTGCCAATCACAAGGTATTCCGTCATTCCGTCAGAGAGATCACCTGGGACGATGCCGTCTTGAAGGATTTCCCACGTTTTAAGGAGTTTACCTGGGATGGTGTCGTTTATAAGAACCCCATCGAAGATTACGATGGTCCTTGCGGCTATAGCGCCGATGAGCATGATCCTGATGACATAGCTGCGAATGAGAACCAAGAGTGGATTCCGCGAGGCTTCACTAAGCAGTGCAAAGAGAGCCTTTTTGATATCGAAAGTCGTCTGATAGCAAAGAATAAGTATCAGGGCGACAACGAACAACAAAGGCAGATGGATAATTTGATGCGATCCCGAGACTCGCTTGCCTATTGGAGAATCCTGTTGGAGCAGCAAAAGGAGGTTTTGGAATCTGGAGCGGATGAGGCAGCATTTCGATACGCCGTACAACGGTTCCCACGACTTACTAAGGTTACTGTCACGCCAGTGGCACATGGCCTTCTGTTTATGCCCTTGTATCAGACACCGATGATTCGGGCGTTCCCTCCCGGTCTCGTATATCCGATACCTCACGGCTGGTGGTCTAAAGAAGCCCACGATGGTCGGGATGGATATCCCGAGGGTTGGGAGAACGAGAAGGAGAGGAAGCAATGGCGCGGGCTCTGCATCGTATTGAAGGTGCTCGCCGACTATGCTGAAAGGCTTCAAGTCTCTGAGCTTGCCTTGGACAGTCATAACCTAACAACAGGAATCGATTACACATTCTTCAAGACGCCCAATACCGATTATGATAATCTCTGCAAAATTGTCGAGCAATCCGGTTTTAAAAGCATTTCTCTGCCAGCTATAACGGGATACGTCTCAGACTGTAACCCTGACGACTTTGAGTTTTATCGGCGCGGAAGGATCTCTGGACTGCTCGCCAGGGCACCTGACCTGGAGAGCTTCGTCTACCAGACTGATTATAGTCACGAACCTGGATCTGCCGAAGACGAGGAAATATTTGTCTCCTTGTTAGATATATTCCCCATCGATATGTGGTCCACAGGAAAGCTAAAACATTTTGGACTCCACGGTATACTCGTTGCCCAAGATGATCTGGTGTCATTCCTCGCTAAGCTTCCGTCAACACTTCAATCTGTCGATTTAAGCTTTCTCGCCATGGTTGACGGAAACGATTATGCCGGGCTCTTGACGGATATCCGGGACAAACTAGATTGGCGGCATCGACCCAAGTCCCAAAGGATTCAGGTCACTATCTCTGTAACATCAGTAAATGTCCCACATGAAGGGCGATACATTAATCTGGACAAAGAAGTTGAAGAATACATTTACGGTGATGGTCCCTCACCCTTTTGTGTTGAAGAGGGATTCACTTCCTTATATATCCCGTTTGGAACTGGTGTTGTAAGGGACGCGTTCGATACCAGCTTCAGAACAACATATAAAGGTTATAGTTAAAATAATGCAGAGATAAATATTTATGCTAGCATAGTAAAACATATTAACTGGAATAATGTTATATTGAATGTTGAATATCCGATACTTAGGGTTAGGATTAACTCTTTGCGAATAGCTAATGGGGTGGGCGTGTCTAGAAGGCGTGGAATTGTCAAATCGAGAAAGTTAAATTATAACAAGGCTCAACACCTAGTGAGGTTAAGAAAGGATGATAGCGGGTGACCACATCAAACCGCACTAATACGGCCGCACAAAGTCCGGATCAAATTCGTCATACTGGACGCCAGTCCCATTGTCTAGCATTGCCCAAGAGGTGCCAGCCCCATTCACGCCAAAGGGAGGAGGCCCATCCCCATAAATGTAGTCGTTAACCTCCTTGTCGACAGATATAAAGCATCCAGGAAGGCGCTGGTTCAACTTGACCAGTAAGCGGATCTTGATCTGTTGATCAACAGTGCGGTTTTTCCAACCTAGCTTATCCCGGATGTCAGCAAGGATACCGGCATAATTGCCTCTTTCCTTGATGACCGAAAGGAAGCTGAGTTCGATGGATTGGAGTGTGGGTGCCAGTTTTCCAAGGACGGATATCAACTCATCCTGGGCAACTTGCATTCCAGAAAGGCCAAAGTGCTTGAGTCGGTTCGCATTCGACCACTCTTCAATGGGGAAGAGATCGAAAAGAGATACAAAGTGTGTTGTTGGTGCAGCCCAGTGAGTATTTCCTACTGGATAATCAGTCTGGAATTGAAACTCTTCAAGATCGGGTGCGTTGGCCAAAAGACCACGAATTCCCTCTGGTTTGAGAGCTTGCCAATCTTCAGGATCTAATTCGTTGAGATATCCCATGAGTAGGGATAAAATAATACGCTTGAATCCGGGTCGTGCCAGGACTTGACATAGATGGTCGTACTCTTCGTTCAGCTCATCGAAGAAAAAGTGATTGATACCAGTGAGAATCTTGCGATTATCAAAGGATAGCTCACCAACATTATGGGAGACCTGTGGGTCAGCAAGAAGTCGCGACACGACGCAAAGCCCTCGCCACTTGTACTTTTCGTCCTCGTCCCCCCATGGCTCAGCGTCTCCCGGTTGGTCCACGTCGTTGGCACACTGCCATCCTCGGGGAATAGGATACACAAAGCCGAATGGAAGTGCTCGAATCATAGGCGTCTCGTAGAGTGGGAAGAAGAGGAATCCGTGTACCGCAGGGGTAACGGTGACTTTGGTGAGATAGGGAAACCTCGACTCTTGCAGGGCATATCGAAGAGCCTCCACATCGGCACCGGACTCGATAATATTCTCCTGCTGTTGAACGAGACCGGTATAATGGGATAATGCTTCTCGTGAGGGCATTAATTTATCGAATTGCCGTTTTTGTTTGCTGTCAGGACCCTTGCGCCTCAGTCGCGACCGTGCCTTCGACAGTTGCTCTTTACATTGTCCGACAAACCAGGACGATATCTTCCCTTCGTTTTCATAGTCATTATTGTAAAAGATCTCATTCTCATCGGAGCTATAGCCGTAGTCCGAATCATGGTCGTCGCTTGGTAAAGGCATCAAAATAGCGTCATCCCAGATGATTTCCTTGACTTGTTGCCTGAAGACGTCATGGTTGGCAACTGCAAGGAAGACTTTTACGTTCAGTGGGTTCGCAGAAATAAATACTCGGACAAAGCGTAGATGCGCCTGGTTGCGAAGATGGCGGCATGGCAGACGGACGTTTTTGATATCGCGATTCGGAATAATGTCGAGAATATGGTTCAACAGTTCAGGTGGAAGCTGCTGCAGGATCGGCACTGACGTTTGGCTCTTCGAAATAGCCATAATAGTGGTCTGCAATAGACTTCAATTTGTTATCAGTGTCCTGGTCGTGAAACATCTCACCGACCTTTAGTGCTAGTTATAGGGGGGCACTACCGATGTACAGTGCGGTGTTACTTTTTGGACTGCGAAGGCGAAGGCGGTAATTTTTATTTTGATTATGGTGTGGAGTCTTCTGTGTCAAGGATCCACTAACGCCCTGACCTGTCACTGACATTGTCGGCAGTATTCCCAGATCCGCGGGCTCAGTCCAAGCTTACTCAACCTACCCTACTGAGACAAGGTTTGGTCCAGACATAACAATAATTACCAGGTAGGAGGAAAGACAAGAAAAAGTGAAGAGCATTCCAAGTAGAAACTAGATCTCTGTGGTTCCTATATATTTAAAATTCAGAGCCACAAGTATGAGGAAAGCTTTTCCCATACTGCTGTTTCTATTTACCAGGCTAATATTTGTAATAGTTCTGCTGAAAACGGCACCAAGTATACTCAAGTCCCAAACATGTCGATGCACATATTCCCCTGCCTCTTTTAATGCTTTCTTATCCAGAAACTTGAAGATGCTGAGTGGGTAGAGGTTTCAGGAGGAAAGATTATTGTCTGATTCAGAGCTGCTCCATCCAGGGATACCAAAATCCCACCCGCCTGGGTGTGTTGATCTGCAGTAATTCATCCCGACCACTACCCCACTGCAATCCGCGCCCACACTGGGATTCATCTCATAGAACTCACCATACTGGAGATTGTTCATGATCATAAGGTCACCGCAGGTGATACCCTTAGGAACGTCAAGCCACATAGTACAACCAGATATCTCGTCGGCGGCGCGAGGTGTGGGCGGTTGCTCCTCATCAGCAACATCGGCGGCTATCGGAGGGCTTGCTGTCAGCAAACAGCTAATTTGTATCGTAATACATGATTACTTACACGCGGTAGCTGTGGATAAAACGATGCAATATGATTTACTTGGAGCAATGGTGCATGGATACGTAAACGCGTCTCTGAATGTCTCGAGGCCTCTGTTCAGGGTCGTAGGAATGGCAGTGAGATCTTCGAGAACTTCCGAAGTCCCGTTAGGCTCCGCCAGAGACGGATTCCACAGAATGAGTTCCTATAGGTCGAGATGATGTCAGCCAGGGCCCAGCCACCAGGAGAGGCTCAAGACTTACTTCAGAGGTAGCACCTACTGAACTTGCCAAGGACCAGCAGTCGGACGAGTAGTTATCGGTTATGTCTTCAAGCCAATAGTAACTACCACCTCAATTCAACATTTGTTCACAAGCGATGGTAAGCTATGGCACCCATAGATCTGACTTACAGAATGCAGTCTGATCGCGTACCCTCCGCTAAAGGGAACATGTCGTTTCCTGGTCTGAAACGTTCTACTGGATCTGTGAAGTTGCTATCATAGGAGAAACCCGTAGACTGCGTTCCAGTGACAAGAATCGTAAGGAATATACAAAGGAACATGCTGTCAAAGGCAAATTGACAAGAAGGTATGTAACTCGTAAGGACGAATCGTTACGAATTGGGAGTAAGGTAATGCCTATGAGAGGATGCAGGGCCGTCGGGATTCCTTTTGTCACAATGGCGGGAAGTCGTTGTTGGTTGTGTTGAATGATTTAGGGCCGATTAGTCAAACTGAGACACAGTGTTTAGCACTAATTGCTCTTGGATCTCCACATGGCTCCATTAAAACATGTAGGATCCAATGAACTAGCAGGGTCACTGACTCAAGTTTATAAAACCAAGAACCAACAGCTAAATTTCGAAAAACGTCGGAGTCATTTCAATACACAGGCTAACTCTGGAAATATTTCGGTTATCTGGTGAAGATACCAGAGGCCATTAGCACCAGATTCGAGCGTCAAGGATCTCATCATTGCGGATATTCCTCGAATGGGAACAGATGGTCGAATCAATGCGAGTAGTTAACCCGGACGTGGCTATGAGCGCATTTACACTTATTCACTTGGAAAGCCTCTATTTCAGGTTAACTGAGAGGCACTGGTAGAAACTCAAGAATTGAGACTGCGACTCTCATGGGCACAGAGCCGTGGACAATGCACAACTTTAAAATAATTTGAAACGCGCTCGAAAGGTTCTTGACAGTTTACGATCCAATAAGATTGCGTCGAACCTGGGGACATGATCAACCATTGTTCGGAGGCTCTTTATCATTCTTCATACAGCGATTTGTAATTATATTCATTGTTTCGTTTACCTGATCCACGATAGGTAGCAGATTAGAGCACCCGTAGACATGACTGATTGAGCACAGCGCATTCGTGTACTCTCCACCAAGAGGACTATGTCAATGGCGGGTTTAACGCTCGATCTGTGAACTTGCCAAGCTTGGAGACGTCCATAATAAGACCGTATTCCGTTTGGGTGGCCAATTGCGGGGTGACTGACGTTCTAGCCAAGTGCGATCCCATGTTGCAGTGGTGGCCGGGGTCTTCCCCGCATTCTCATGGCCGATACAACTTCTAATTCTCGGTACATCTATGAGCGAAGTGGATCAAGATAGTAATTCGATCGATGATCTGGCACGGCAATTGACATCGGTAATGCTATAGACAAATTCGATCATGCCAAGATCACCAAAGCCATATCACAGTAGTTTGTTCTGATATCGATAAATACCCCGCTACGGTTCTTCAAGTTGGATCAAGCTCTCTAGTATCTAAGCCAGCGTTCAACATGGCCTTGACAATTTCCCGAGTCTCATTTGAGCATTACCGTACTGCCCTGGGGATTGCCGAGACTGAACCGCGAATCTCTTGGAGATTTGATGGTGACGTTGCGAACTGGGAACAGAGCTCATACGACATCGAAGTTACCCGAAGTATCAAGGATGAGTCTAAATCCTTTTCTTTCAATTCTTCTGATTCACTTTACCTTCCTTGGCCGGACGCGCCCCTAGGCGAAGCCGAATTTGCACATCTTAGGGTTCGCGCGCATGGGAATCAATCCTCAACACCCTGGTCCGATTGGGTGTCTGTCGAAACAGGTCTCTCCAAGAAGGGCTGGGAGAATGTCACACCCATTGGTTCGACCATCAAGGTCAACGTGAGCGAACCGAAAAGGCCTGTGTACTTCAGAAAGGACTTCGCAGTACCTGACAGTTTTGACTCGGCGAGGCTCTATATCACCGCGTTAGGTATCTACGAAGCCGAGATCAACGGCAAGCGAGTCGGAGATCACGTCTTAGCTCCAGGGTGGCAGTCGTACCATCACCGTCACATCTATGACACCTATGACGTTACTGATCTTATTACTCCCGGCGCGAATGCGATTGGAGCACTGGTTGGTGAAGGATGGTATTCCGGGCGCTTAGGGTTTGACGGAGGACAACGAAATATTTACGGGAACTCAACGGGTGTCTTGGCGCAACTTCACATCAGGTCGAGGAATGGCACTGTATCCAAGATTTATACCGACACAACCTGGAAGTCAGGATTCGGACCAGTTGTTGAAGGAGAGATCTATGATGGAGAACATTATGACGGCAATCTTGAAACTGCCATTAAAGGATGGTCAGAGCCTGGATTCATCGACGCATCCTGGTATGATACTCGTGGCCTTCCTTCACTTGACAGAGTACTCGCTCCGCAAGATCAACCTCCTACCCGACGAATCCAAGAGGTTAAACCAAAAGAGTTCTTCAAGTCACCATCTGGAAAGCAGCTTGTCGACTTTGGCCAAAACTTGGTCGGTTGGCTGCGATTGAAGGTTGACGGGCCTGCAAACACAACTATCACATTGAGGCATGCAGAAGTTTTAGAAGACGGGGAACTGGCGCTCCGGCCGCTTCGGAAAGCCAGGGCCACAGATACAGTCAAGCTAGGCGGACAGGGCCCCCTCGAGTGGGAGCCAAAGTTTACCTTTCACGGCTTCCGCTATGCTCAGATTGACGGATGGCCTGAGGAAACACCGCTGGATGAGAACAGTGTTACGGCGATTGTTGTCCATACTGATATGGAGGAAACGGGTTACTTTGACTGTTCACACGAACTGTTGAACAAATTCCATTCCAACGTTCGCTGGTCAATGAAGGGAAACTTTCTTTCTATTCCTACGGATTGCCCTCAGCGTGATGAACGTCTTGGATGGACTGGAGACGCCCATGCATTTTGCCCGACATCCAACTATCTCTTTGACACAGCATCATTCTGGAAGAGTTGGCACAAGGATGTGTGGTCTGAAATGTCAATCAATGACAGCATGATTGCCCCGTTCTTCGTCCCTACCGTTCCAACGGTATTTACCCAGTTTCAAGGAGCTGCTTCAGTATGGGGAGACGTCGTAGTCTCTAACCCATGGAACATCTATCAAGCATTTGGCGACAAAGAACTTTTGCAGGAACATCTTCCTCAATCCCAAGGCTGGATAGATAAAGGTATTCCCAGAAACGAGGTCGGTCTATGGAATCGCAGTACTTTCCAGTTTGGGGATTGGCTAGACCCCCTCGCCCCATCTGATGATCCCGGCGGTGCAACGACTAGCAAGTTTCTAGTGTCAGATGCGTACCTCGTTAAGATGACTGAGATCCTTACACAGATTGTTGCTGCGCTTGAGAAGTCGGACCTGGTGGACAAATACAAGGCACAACATTTGGACCTGAAGACTGAGTTTCAGAAAGCTTGGGCACCGGATGGAGAGTTGGCAAATAGGACCCAAACCGCTTACGCATTGTCTGTGGGCTTTAATCTTTTCAAAGATGAAGAACAAAAACAAGAGGCGGCGGAAACATTGCGCGAGATTGTTCGAGAGAACGATTATCTTGTCGGCACTGGATTCGCAGGTACGTCGCCTCTCGGCTTCGCTCTGAAGGATGCCAATGCCACGGACGACTTCTACCGAATGCTCCTCCAAGAGAAGGTCCCATCATGGTTATATCAAGTCGTTATGGGTGGTACAACGACCTGGGAAAGATGGGATAGTCTCTTGCCGAACGGCACAGTCAACCCAGGCGAGATGACCAGTTTCAATCACTACTCTTTTGGGTCTGTTGCAAACTGGATGCATCAAGTCATTGGGGGAATTGCGCCCCTCGAGCCAGGATACAAGGTAATCTCCATTGCGCCTATTCCAGGAGGGAACATTACACACGCAAGCGCGAAGCTTGTCACTGGATATGGTACAGTTTCGACGGATTGGAACTTGACGGATGCGGGATTCTATTTGAAAGTGACGATTCCACCCAACACTAAGGCTAAGATCACCCTGCCTGGGACCGATAAGACGGAAATCGTTGGATCTGGATTACATGAGTTTCACCAATTGACTTAGAATCTCATAGCATATAGATCAAATTCAGCAAGACGGGCCCCGATGTCTCAAATATCGTATTTCGTTGTTTTTGTACAGTACCTACCTCAACATCCGTTGGCAATAAATGATCGGAATATTCAGCATCTGATCAGGTCGAGTGTTTTGCTTTCGATGCGGATCGTTAAACCACCGAGAGTTTGTTATGTTTCTGAAGAGAGAATACTGTCAAGGGTGCGATCCTTCGAGCCCTTTGAGAACCGTGATGGCCAGTGGATAGGGCCTCATGTACCAGTCAAATTTGTCGCCCAGCGCACTTACATCTTGGCAATGACAACCAAAGCTCAGCCCTGACGTCATATAGTAAGAAACAATGGGTTTTGAATGTCTTTTCGCAATCCAAGTGGACAAACATCAGTTGCCAAGCGCGATGGACTTGCGGTAAATACGTTCAATTACAATGCAGTAGCTTTAAGTAGTTTGTGGCGACATGGTCGACAAAAGAATCGACCGCTTCATTCACATATAAATACATGGTCATACCTGCCCTTGCTCTGTAGAAAGCAGTTAGTTACCTATCAAATATTTTGTCATCATGAAGTTCGACAGCCATTTCCTCGCAGTATCTTCAGTCTACTTTGGATTCCGTGTGGCGGCCCAAAACAACAGCAACAGCTCCGATATCCAATGCCCGCGAATAATTGAAGATCTCCAAGAGGGCGATGTTTCGTTCAACGCTACTGGCACAACAAGTTTCTCCCTTCTTGAGGAAGACGAATGGCAGTTATCAATGACATTCCAATTTCGTCTTGCCAGGAATACGACTACCGTTAAGGATGTCTCCTCTTTGGGCGAGCATGCCGTGTTTCTCAGCGTACCAGAATCATTCCCCGGAACGACGAGAGGAAAAGAGATTGAACTGTGCTACTACGAAATGGACCCCGTGAATGCGACTTCAGATTCAGAATCTGAAGAAAGTAATGATCTGGACGCGACCTGCGATGGGATACTGAGTGAGGAGTGTCAAGAAGCGTTACGAAGCGCACCCAGACCACGTGACGGGGACTGCCCTGACGTCGACGTCAAGGAAGCCTGCGGCCAACCAATAAGGCTATGGACAAGTATGTTTTTTCTGTCAACTGACCACGATAGATCGAAAGTACTGACATTGCGTGATAGGCAAACCATTCAATCTCACGCAGCAAGATTGCACATTGAATGGCCTACCACAACTGGATATCCCAGACGACTATCAGACACAGAGTGTAATGTGGCAGGGAAAGTTGCTTTCTGCTGCAGAGGAGGAATTCCTCGATTCATATGACTTGCTTATCCGACAACCATTCCCGGTTCTCATTACAGCGCGTCTTCCCGGAGATCAAAATGGCGCCGCACAGATTGCCTGCCTAGCTACCAAGAACATCTCGGAAGGAAGCCGTGTCCCGCAGAGTGACTTTCCACCAAGCGGCGCTACCTACCTAGATGTTAAGAAAGGTTTAACCTATTTGGTGGTCTTGTCATGTTTAACTGGCTACATTTTGGCGTTGTAGTTGTTGAGAGGGTGGAAGCATTAGGTGTCGCAAGAGTTATTTTGAAGACTTAAATCAGTATTGATACGTAAAGAGACCCAGTTTCAATAATACGTTTTGTGCAAGTAAGGTTTCGCGCTGTAATGAATCGTTCTCTAGATTAAAGAAAGGAAATAGGCTAGTTTACTTAATCTGAACGCAGCTAATATATGGAACACAATGAATTATTTCTAGGCGTCAAAAGCCTTTGGTCGCCGCTCTTCAAGTTCAATGTACTCATCGCTTATCTCTGACGTTGAAGGGACCGCTCTGACGACATGTCGGAACTCTGTCACCGAGCTATCATCACCCAGAACCGTGAAAGGGTTAGGATCCCTGATGGTGCTTCGTTTAGCATTGTCTGTTGTGGTAGTAGCGCCAGTCCTGAATCGACTGGGCTTGGCTGAAGTCCCATAAGAGGACATCTTGAGAGTCTTGGGCATGAGTGGACGCAGCCCAGGGAGGCATGCCGAGATGATACCTGCCACCGGCTCTACGCCTGCGAGGGACCAAACGGTACCTTCGTCATAGAGGTCTTTCCATTGGTAGCCTCTTGTGAATACAACGCGAGCCAGAGAAATGAGACAGGTACTGTATGTCAGATGTTAGTAGTAATTCTTCCGGTATTGGCTTATCAATCGATGGAGTCCACTTACATCAAGCCGAAGCAAAAGCATATAATGATGCTGATCTTCTTCCCGCGGTTCATATTTAGTCCCCAAATGGATTTAAGCGGGAGTGCAAAGATCAAAAAGTCAGTAAAGACTGTGAGGGCATCATAGGCAATGTTGATATTCGCCATCGCCAGGAATTGTTCTGCTGTGGCATCGCCCCACGCCCACCACTTCTCGATGGGTCGTACGGCTGCAAGGTAACCGATGAAACTCCCCAAGAAGCACACCAGGGTAACAGCCGATGCCACGTAGATGATGATCTTCATTGGACCATTGTGACCTTTGAAGACGCGGTGATATAAGAAGAGAATAGAAGCTTTGCATGTGTAGACTGCGAGCACGAGGACGACATTGTTTGCCCAGCCGATCTAAAAGGTCATTTACGTTAGCTGAAGGATCATGACAAGTGACATTGACTTGAACATACCTGATCGTGGATCAATGAAACATCAGTTGGCTCTGTGGTACTGGTATATGGGTATCCAGGAATGCCGATGCCTCCGTATACAAGCACTGGTTTGTTAGCTTTGAAGTCTTGATTGAATCCTGTAGAATGGAAGACCCACTAAGAATAAGAAAAACAAAAAAGAGATCTGTGAAAAACTGCCAAGCGCGTTAGAACACGAACGCCATGAACAGCCGAATAGCTTACAGCAGATGCTATGATCATCCAATCACTCCACCCATAAGCGCCTCTCGTCTTTGTCTTAGCATAAAACCTAAGGCCAACGATAAAATTCGAAAGCATAGGCAGAATGATCCAAACGGCGATCAACTCCTTCTGCCGAGGCAGGTAAATGGGGAAAGGTTGGACCATAACGTTAGCTGCCAAAACAAAAGTTCCTGAAAGAAAGACGCGAATGTAGATCCATTTGCAAAAGTTCCATCGGCATATATTTAGGGAAGGTAATTAAGTCTAACTCCTGTTCATTCTACTTCCATTCGAGTAAAGTAAAATGTGTCGCGAGTCAGTCTTTGCCCGTTATCTCTGTTGTGGCGTTTTGGGCCAGGAGTGGCACAGGTGGTCGTGTAATTTGGCTTTACGCTATGTATCATGTGTATCAAGCGGGCAGTTGTCCGACAAGACCAGCCACTACTAGGCCGCTTCTAGCTTGCTTACCAAGTCCCGTACGGACAGACTACGGGCCACTGGGTCTAGTAACAGCTGTGTTGGATTGGCCGTCGCCTGTGTTGTAATCTTTCTGAACCTTGTAGATGGTCCCCTGGACTCCCTGGTGATCCGTTTAAGATGGCTGTTGTCAGTGACTTTGTAAGGTAAATCATTTGCCCAAAGGGTGGCTGCTCATCTCTGTGACCCTCATTACGCAATAGCTAGTTCGAGTAGTAAAGAACATCGCCAGCCAATCGGGAGAATTGGGTGACTGGTATAATGAGTTAGTCAAACAAACCCCTGAGTTCTCTTCCTCGCTAAGAGTTGATTTGCATCAGCACTCAAATGCCATGAACAGGGGTCTAATGACGCAGGCTGAGTTTAGTCTCCCCGGCATGTCGGATACCCGACCTAGATTGAAGCGATGTCAACAAGTGCAAATGAACAGCAGGGGGCTGGATGCTTGTACCCAGTAGTGAGGCATTATGTGTACTTTGTTTTAAAGAAATCAGTACCGTAGAAAGACTCCCAGCCATTTACTCACAGAAAAGCAAACCTTGCCGTCTGACATGCAGATGGGGGTTCTTCGAATCGTTCGAGAAGATGTGCCAAGGAATGACCTGTCAGAAGATCTTGTTTCTCAACAGGTCTTACCACCAACCTCCGTACACAAACGGGCGTATTGAAACAGGGTTTTGAGCAACTACCGTTGAAATGATCAATAATGGACAACGTTGCCCCACTGCGGCGTTGATGGCGTCGAGAGCTGACGGTTTAGTGTCACTCGGACCTCTTCCACTCATAATGACTGGCTTGTGAAGCTATTCGTTGACGTTTGAAGGCTGACAGAGCTAGTCCACGTTGTGTTTTGTGGCTTGGTTTGGACTCAGTCTCGAACTTTGGTACGCCCGCGGAACGTTCCGTACTTAACCGTTATCGAGTCATGATCCGCGGGCACCGAGCCTCTGGGAGAGCGAGGATCTGGGGTAAAGCCAGCCTTATCGCGATCCCACTTATCAAGCATTTTAATAAGCAAATTAATTAAAAGCCACATTCGCTTGTGAAGCCAATAGGGATGATATGTGCTAACTGTCATAAGCCAATGTCTAGAGCTAAGCTTATTTGAGCAGACAACCTTAGCTGTTATCTCTAGCGTTTCTACAACGTCGATTCCGCCATCACTGGGCTAGCAGTCGACATCGCTGCTCCCTCCTTCAACATAAGAAGCGGCCGAAGACATCGAAATCGCGCCATGGTTCCCTGATCCAGGAACCCGGCATGACATCTGAATTGCCAGAGCTAAGATAGCTCATAGACACTGTCTCTCCATGGGTATGGTGTTATCCAATCGCTTTCAACAACATTGACGGAGCGAGGATGGAAGATGGTGGCGCCAATATGAAGAACGACTAGCGCTTCCACAATATTCTCTACAAAAAGGGGCGCTTCGGAGACGTAGACCACGCAAAATGAAGCCCGAGGATGGAAGAATGATTGTGATCAAAGCTTTGACCGAATTATTATATTAAACCTTATTTCTGTTCTGTGCTTGTACTAAGTTGAACGGATTGGACGGGAACGGGCTGAACGGAACCATTAAAGATTTCCTGTTGTGATTCTGGTTGAGAGCTACTCTCAATGTCAGAGACCTCCTCATCGGGAACTGATTGAGCGGGCTGCGCCCGCAACTTAAAGAAAAGCATCAAACTGATACATGTTACCATGAGAACCGCTGTAGCAACGCCCAAAATGATCTTTCCGGGGTGTGTATCAAGATCATCATCAATCTCTTCAATTGACCACGGATAACAATCTGAGTCGACGACGATGAATATTCCGAGGCCTATATAGAAGAACGGCACAACCACAGCCGCGTACTTTTGAGCAATGCGTAGGATATGTTTTTGCTTCATGATAAGATATGCAGCAAGACACCATAACCCAAGTAAGATGTAGTATACAACCACGTATATTGCAACCTCATTGCCCTTTGCTTGGGAGAAAAGAGGGATGTACGTGCTCATGTTATCGGCGCCGTTCATCACAGTCATAGAAGCAACCTTGAAAATGCTCTTCAGTCCAGCAGTCCTGGATATCTCAACAGCTGCATCGTCATCATCATCTTCCTCCTCCGTTTTGAAGATGAGACCAAGAAGCCACCTGATGCCGAGTAACATGGGAATAAGACCAAGGAATCCAATTGGTTCGGCGGGAATAAGCAGGGATGCGCCGAATCCTATCATGCTGACGGCAATGATAACCGTGAAGCCGACATATTGACCGATGGCGATTTTGAGAGGGGTGAGTGTTTGGCTCGTTGATGCTTCGGTGAAAAACGTAATGAGAACGAATATGTCGTCGACGTTGGTAATGGCAAATGTGGCGCAGGCGGTGCCGACGGCTTTGCCAAAGTCGAGGCCCATTATCGGGGCAGTGCAGTGCAATCGAGATTGTAGGGTCGTGATTTGATAGCTCTGTGTCGTGTCATTATGGGATCTTTTAAGAAAGGGGTTTTATCGGAACCTTTTATTCCGGACCCATATACTCTCTCTGGCAACTGACTCTTGGCGGCTTGGCGAAGTGTATTGAATGATGATCGGCTATTCTGCACCGAATCAAGCATACATATAAGGTTACAAAGCGCTTATTCTTCTTGGTCTAGTTCGGGGGAACTCCCTGCTTTCCAAAACTACACACGCAGTAAAAACTACGTACGGGGTAAGTAGCCCACAGTTAAGGCTGTGTAGAGGAGCATTAGGCCGAGCCGCCGGGGTTGAGGTGAGTGTTATTTCCGGCGGTATTCCCACACAACGCCGCCCACTCCTGACAGTGGAGAAATGGCAGCCTAATAATTGGCTGTCCCTTATCGGGCTGCCAGCTCATACCCCTCCAAGAATTTCTAAAATCTCATGGCTCCTCAACAACCTCCATCAACTGAGATAGCTAACTAGATTCGTTGCTATGTATTGTGCCAATAAACCGATTCCGTCACAACACCGGCCAACATGTCCTCATTCACAACCACCCAGCAAGCTCTACTTTGCATACGGAAGCAATATGAGCGTTGCCCAAATGGCCCAGCGGTGTCCCGAAAGCGTCTTCAAGGGACCTGCCATTCTTGATTCATATCGATGGCATATCAACGAGCGAGGTGTCGCCAGTGTGCTTAAGTCCGACGGTAATCACTCCGTTGAAGGTCTTCTATACGAGATCGATGCCAAGGATGAACAAGCATTGGATCGCAATGAAGGAGTGTCGAAAGGCTTTTACCAAAAGCGTGTCATGAAGGTCTCAGTCCAGCCTCATGATCAATACACAGACTTCAACACAGACGGGTTAGCCCTTCTGCTGAAACAGCTACGCCAAGAAGTGGGTGACGACAACAGAGTTTCAAGGCGTTCCCCATGGAAGAAAGTCCCGGCACTTGTATACGTCAGTGAAAACTACATCAAAGATGGCCCAGCTAGAGAGGAATATATTCCGAGGATGCGCAACGCTATTAATGACGCTGTGTTTCTTGGTGTGTCGAAGGCATTTATTAACAAATACATTGTTCCGTATCTCCGAGAAGAAAAGAAATTTCCAGGGCAAGCACCAGGACCGGAAGCACAGGGCACTGTCGCTAAGAAGGTGATGTCGCGGCAGAATAGTGTCAAGGGGAGTCGCAGTAAAAGCAGGACGAGAAGCAGAACACGAAGCAAGACGCGTGGAACCGAACAAAAAGGTATGATCCCAGAACCATGAATAGCGCTCATGAGCTGTATTTAATAGATAGCTGACCTTCTGGCAGTGTCGCAAAGCCAGCCAGGACAGGCGGGAGGTCCCTCTTCCGACATGACTGATCTTCTACTTCACGATGACTGCCGTTGCATATTCCCAGTCGAAATGTTAAAGGCCGTGGATCAAGTCCACGTTTTCGAAGGAAAGATGATAACAGACCATTACATTGTTGTGGAAAGGAGAACAGCAGCTGAAACAAGCGTCAGTCTTGACGTGAATGCACCGAACCCCCGTCGTGCCAATGAGCTTGTCATGAAAACGTTCAAGGATATTCTTGAGAAAGAACTCAAATCCTCTGAAGCTCTAGGTGTTGTTGGGTCTCTTGGTGAATTGGCATGGAAGATGGAACAGCGTCAGCATCTTCATCTCAAATGTTCAAAGCCTGGGAAGAAGCCGTGGTTAGTAGTACGGGTACATGTAATAGGTTATGGATGTGTATAGACTTGCAAGTTTCTACTGGTCACAAAATTAGAAGCTCTTCTGGTTATCGCGAACACGTGTGTCCAGCTGACTTGGTCAACCCTATCTATGAAGGTCTGTCTGTCCCATTCTTAGAGAGAAAAGGCCTTTATTCCTAAGACAGGCTATTTAAATCTTTTCTTTGCTCAAGGAAGCAAAGCAAAGACCAGAAAAACGAGTGCCCATACAGGAGGAGAAATGATTGAGGCTGCATCCTCTTCATCCTCGTTTCCGGTTTCATTCTTTCCAGTCTCATTTGCCTTGTCACTTTTGTCACCATCCTTGCTATCCTTCTTATCCGAGCTGCCTGTTGGTTTCGCGTCCGCACTCGCCGCAGTAATAGGATGTACGATTGGGCCATCCGTCCACGTGAACGTGGCGCCACTGAGAGGACTAGTAATGGTGCCTTCCATATTGGACAATGTTTTGGTTCCATTCTTTGGAAGCTCACCAGGCCCGTAAAACTTGACCGATTTGTCTTTACCTGGTGGCGTGAACTTCAGATCTTTCGCGCAACTGTAGACATCGTTATAATCGCCGCATTGAGGATAGTCTTCGTCTTGCGAGATGAGGATGTTCCAGTATTCGTCGGCGCCCAGTAGCGAGGGCTTTGTATCGGGGCAGATACCCCAGAAGCTAGATCAAAGGTTAGTATCGGAAACGATACAAAACTCTGGAGGTCATTACCTAGAAAGAATACCGCTGCTTGTGCAGCACTTGCAAGCCTTGATAAATACTTCCTGCTCATCAAGAGACAGTGAGTCCCAGGTGTCCTGGTTTCTTTCGATGCACGTGTCCAGCTCCTCCACAGCACGGTTCAGAGATGTAGCCACCTTGCCAAGGTTGCATGAGCAAGCGTCGGGGGCATCGTCCGGTGCCGGGAAGAAGGGAATGTCCTCAAACTTCTCATCCTGACAGTTGCCACCTAGCTCAAGCACTGTGTTTTGATATTCGCAACTGTACACCTTCAAGTTATCAGTCCAGTTGTCGTCCAGTTGCCTCATTCAGCTTACCTTATTCCAACAACTGGTCAGGGCGCAGTCGACGACGCCAAAGTTGAATGCGCAGTCACAGGCGCTGATGCAATCTCTGTTCTTGTTTTTACAATTCTTGTTTATGCAGTCATTGCGCGCAGCGTCTCCGGACTCGTAACATTGTTCATAGCCCGATGGATCCACACAATCCTTTGACTCGATGTACCCGTATTTAGCCGCCGATATGGGGCTGATGATAACCAGGAGGCTGACTATACGCAGGATCGATAGGTGTCGAGGCATGGCGCAGAAACTATTGAGAATAAAGCTGAATTCAAGGTCAAAAGATGTCACCGCATGGTGAGCGAAGTCCTTGGGTTATGAAGAGACCATTGCCTCGGCCAACCCTGCTAAATGAGTCCAGGGTCAGTTCAGCTGGAGGAGTAGGATCCATTACCCAGTCTATGCTGGTTCAAATGATTGGACATTTGTAGGGCCATGGAACAGATCACCAGTTATCATCAAGGGGCCCTGGAACAAGGACGATCGACTCCGATTGGTGTGTAAGAGCCTCAAGGATGAAGGTGCCAACTGATTCGCTGTATGTCCATGTTTTCATATTCTTGGTGGAGACTAAGACGGAAATAAACCGCACTTCTGCGGAACTTGATATTCCCAATCCTTGCCCATTGGGCCCAACGCGGCTTCGCATTTAGGCATCCAGTCAAAAGGTCCAGTCAGATCATTTGTCTTTGAGTCAAGTGGACTTCAATTCCGCGGAGTGCGCGATTTATCCTATCCCAGTTAAGCTCAATCGATTCGAGCCGCCCTGCTTCTTAGCAAATTTACGATTGATCTCTTTCGCACTCGCCACACTTGTAGCAGGTCAACGACCCACGCCACAGCACAAATACAGGGCTGGCTATCAACACCTAATACTGTTTATCCTTCTTTCTAGCGGGCTATGGCTGAATTCCCTGAAACTAAGTCCCCCGCATTCTACTCCCCAAGATGGGTGGACGATTGCTCCACTTGCAAAGCAATTTGGCACCAATCTGCAGTCTGTGCCCCAGATAACCCTTGGGACTTACATGAAAACGCGCTTAACTATGCTAACTACCGAACACTCGTGCAAAGGCTCCTCGATTTTCTCAAATACAAGGAAGTTATAAACGATAACGATAAACCGGGATTTAGTTAAACAACTCAAGGCTCCAGTGTGGCTATTCCTCAATCCTTACCCGAGGGAGCTGTTTTTATGATTCAAGGATAACCCCTCCAGGGTAAGTCGAAGCGTAGGCTCATCTCAATTAAAGTCGCCCGCATCAACTAAACTCTAACTATTAGTAAAAGAGGATAATGTTGACAGCTATGTGGGCGACAGAACATTGCTAAACCCGGACTTTGCTAATCCCTAAGCTGTCAAGATATGAATCCAAGGAGACGCTTCTTCCTCTGGAAAGATCTGGTGATGCAATAGACGTATAATATCGGAAGGAGGCGAAGTCTATTTAAACACTCCTACGCTTCTCCCAAGGTAAACAACAAACTTTTAGTAATGTATAAACAAGAGGCGTGTACATTGATATACGTTAATTATTTGCGTTGAGATTAAACACAACTTAAACGGTCCATATCCCCGATACCTAAAGCCTGATTTAATAGTAAAAATGGTAATTCCACCAGTAACTACTTGGTGTTTACTCGTAATACATCTATTGATACAATGCACAATGCATACTTGATAAATTCCACCAGTAGATGAGAAAGGGAAAGAAGACAATATGCACCGACCCTGTCCAACCCCGCATCGGCCAATACTCCCGGCGGTCCGGAAGACCGATAATCATCTCAACTTCCTAGTCCAGTAGGCTAGATCAACACGGATGTAACCTTTCCGCAGAAGCTTAAGAAGGTTGCCAGAGGTCGAAAAGATCAAGCAATGTATAGAAAAGTAGTATAAATATAGCTGTTGTTTGGCTACAATTCCTGCGGGTACATCGAGCCTCAATTGGTAAAGTTCACACTCCGGTTGTTATAATGAGACCAAACATCTCTTTGCTGCTTTCACTTGCAGTATCCCTGCACGTTACTGAAGCTCAACCTGGAGCTAAAAAAGGCTTCGTCACTGTCAAGGGTGAAAAGTTCCAACTTAATGGCAAAGACTTTTACTTTGCAGGCTCCAATGCCTACTACCTCCCATTCCAACCGGTTAGTCCATCACAACATACCGCACATCATCATCCATATACTGACAAATACCCCACAGAGCCAGAAAGATGTTGAACGTGGACTTGGTGCTGCGAAGAAAGTTGGTTTGAATGTGATGCGCACCTGGGGCTTCAATGATAGAAACGCAACAACCGAGCCTAATGGCTTTCCCAAATATGGAGGTGAAGGTGCTGGAGAGACAGATATTGTTCTGCAGACATGGAAGAATGGGAAGGCAAAGATCGACCTCAAAGGCTTTGACAAGGTTGTCAAGGGTGCCGAGAAGACAGACATGAAGCTCATCGTCGCTCTTACTAACAATTGGGCCGACTATGGAGGCATGGACGTCTATACGGTGAACCTCGGAGGAAAGTACCATGATGATGTAAGTATGACTTTGCACCGTCCAGGACGAACAAGCAACCTGTCTCTGGAATTTAAAAGATTTGACATCTTCTACAAGATACATGCTAATATTCGTTTAGTTCTACAGTAATAAGGAGATCAAGAAGGCTTTCAAGAAGTACATTAAAGCCATGGTCCAGCGATATAAAAACTCACCTGCAATTATGGCCTGGGAGCTTGCTAATGAGCCTCGCTGTGGCGCCGATGGGAACCGCAATCTTCCACGAAGCGACCACTGTAATGTTGAGACTATTACAGAATGGATCAAGGAAATGACAGCCTATATCAAGAGGTTTGACCCCAATCATCTCGTCACATGGGGTGGAGAGGGAGGCTTTAACCGCGATTCCGAGGATTGGGCTTACAATGGTGCTGACGGAGGTGACTTTGATCACGAACTTACTCTACCACACGTTGATTTTGGTACCTTTCATTCTTACCCTGAAGCGTGGAGCAAAACCATTCCTTGGGTCAGCCAGTGGATTCGAGATCACGCTAAGGCTGCACGCAAGGTCAGCAAGCCTGTGATCCACGAAGAGTACGGCTGGCTCACTCCCGAGGAGAGGCTGAAGCAGTACAACACAACCAGGCCTGAGACTCGAGTGCAAGTTCTTGGAACATGGCAGAGAATTCAAATGCAGGAGAAGATGCCCGATATGTACTGGCAGTTTGGATACTCAGGCTTCTCGTATGGGAGAAATCATGATGATGGAAACACTATCTACCTGGATGAGCCGGAGGCTAAGGTACTAGTTTATAAGCATGCAAAGGAGATGAACGCCCTTAACAAATGATAAGCCTACTCTTAGTAGTTTACATAGTTTGTTAACGATTTATTGGTGTCAATATAAGTTGTTCAAAAATGGTGAAATACATTAATGCAATGGCTGGGTATGACTAGACAAGAACCGAAGAACCTTGGTCTTGGTCTGATATGGCGCTGGCTGGTTTCCCTCATGAAAACTCTCTGAGCGAATATCTGGAGCCGTATAATCAGAAATTGTTGACATCCGAGGAAGACGCCCTGCCAGCTGTCACTGGTTTATTATCGGTATTCAGTCGATCACTTAAAGGTGGTCTTTCTATGGGGTTCCGGAAACGTTTTTGAGGATAGTCTAGGTTGGCGAGTTTAGGTCAATAATCTCCCACGTCGCAAGTCATCGGGAAGGTCTTCTGAGAACCAGGTTGCATCGTCTGGGCTTCCATCGTGGTCTTGGCTAGGCTGGAAAGGTGCTGTGACTCTGCGACGCCAAAGCGCAATGGAAGTCACACTCACGGACACTATTCAAGAGGCGTTTCCAATTACCGAGTGGTACACGAGCGATATACCATTTGGTCCACCAGAGCAACGACGAAGAATCCGGTCGACTTGGTACGATAAACGAAATACATTCAAGGACTTCAGCAAGCCTATGCCTCCTGGGTGGACGCGCCGAGACGTTACAGTTAACTCGCCAACTTGCAAGAAGCCGCGTGTCTACCCTGAGGGATGTGACAGATATGTCTTCCAGCATGAATCGATGCTTAAGTGGAACGGCCAACCTTGGAGTGATATTACCCATTCCCTGTGAATGGCATCCAAGATTCGACAGGTCCTTCCATGCTTGAACAAACAAGGTACCTGTTCTGCGAGACGGTTACAGCCACGCTACAGGGTTTTCGAGAAGACGCTGATAAACTGGTACGAAATTCCTGGAGCTTGGAAGCATCTCTATTTAACAGTTGCGGAATAAGGATCGGGATTCTAGATCTCGTAAACCAGGAATCCAGGGATCGCTTTCCCAAGCATGCGCATGGAAGTCAGGCAGGCTTACCTGTTGATGTAGTAGCGGTCTGTAAACTGAAACCTTACTTGGAGAATGGGGATGGAGAACCAAGTGCATTTAACCTCCTAAGCAAGAATACGTACCTTATACTTTGAGTGGAATAGGAGGATAGCATCGCATATCGAGTTGCAAGTGGGGAGGTGATCGCAGAGGAGTGGGAGAGATTAGATCTAAAGGCGGTATCACTTATTCTTGGGTTAACAGTACGTTGTTAACCTCGCACCACTGTTTCTAGATATTTGTTCTTTTAGTACTACCCTGTCATTGCTTACCCAGTGGCTAATGGAAAGCAGGTGAGAGTTGAAATAGCCATATTGTACTAAGATACAGTAATACACAATGCTCTTGGGACAGTTAAGATCCATATTCACTTTAAGAGGAATACAGTTATCAGGTATCATAACTCTGATATTAGTACAGAGCCTATTTTGCCCTACCTTAACGTAAGGTTGCTACTGCACAAAATGTCCTTCTTTGCTTGCTTCCATCCAGCCAGTCTCTTTCTGCCTCCCTTCACTAACGTTAGCCGGGAAACACTAAACACAGTGTTACACAATCCATCACAAGGATATGTTGATTGCGGCGGGTAAAGTTGTTTGGCAGCCAGCTTGATCAGAGTAAACAGAGAAGTCAAATATTCACAGCTGTTCTCCTCAGTCTATCAGTGAAGCTCTTCAAGTATAAATTTGACTCTCTGCCCAAAGGTCCATTTCCCTCTTCTGTTACAACTTCACCTTATGATAAAAGTTATTCCTATAACCTAGACTAGTATATTACAGTCCACTCTACTAAGTATACTAAACTCCAATCATGGATCCCAACCAACCATACCAACCATACTATCAATTTAGTAACACTGGTGGTAGCAGTGCTCCAGTGCGGTACTTTGGAGAATTTAACGAGAGCCAGTGGGAGGAGCCAAGCTTCGGATATGGAGAAGAAGAGACCCTCCAACCTCTCGCGAATGGAGCGGATATTTACCCTGACGACCCGTTCCCCCCGAGCCTCCAGACCTGGCCATATTTCCCAAATCAACAATACGATCGGTATCCACAGAGTGAAAGATACAACCACTTTCAGACCCACCCGCAAGGTCCTCCTGGGCCTACTTTCTCTTGGACGCATGGAAACCTTACTTGCCTAAATTGTGAAAACCCGCCTGAACCTCATGGAGTACGTTGCCAGAGCTGCAGAAACAACCAAAGCATCTCTCCAGAAGTAGTACGACATTGCATGAAGTGTCTGGTTCCCATTGAAGCTCCTAATCTCTTTTGCTATCTACATCACGGCCGCTCCAACTTATCCAGGATAGAATTTGACCACTTGAAGCAAAATGGCGTCTGTTTCTATTGTTTTTCACGAGAGGTACAACAACACGCGTCGTGTATGGAATGCAGATCCCACCATGTGGAGCTTACGCATAGCCGCGAACATGAACGTGTCATAGCAGGATATTGTAAGAAGTGTGGAAGGAACCGTTTAGATAACTCAACCGAGATATGCAATGAGTGTCGAGAAAGGAATCAGTTCAACGTTCGCAGTCACCGGTTTTCCAGAGCGTGTCAGAATTTTGTATGGAGATAGTCTAGATACCAAACTACTCAGGCTTTATTTTTAATTATTCATTTACTATATTTATTTTCTTAGTAACTACCTTTTACCCCTGGTACGCAGTGGTTAATATAACTGACTACTACTAGTAGACGTTTAGAAATCATTCTAGTTTTTAGTAACAATGCATATTAACACTGAATCTATTTATAGGTTACACTGCCCACTGCCGGGTACGTTCTAGAAGTAGGTTCTAGACTAAACTGGGGCCCCTTGTTCTAAATACGAGCTAACGCCACGAGTTCCAGCCCGCCACTGCCGCCCCATCAGCCGATCTCGTATTGCCCCGTTGTACAGAAAAAGAAATTCCGGCAGTGACGGCATAGTATGAAGATCGTCATGATGTTAATGCCTATAAAGACCAGATGCGTTCGACCTCTGGACTTCTCTTCCATACACAACCTCCACACATACAACTTCCACCTTCTTCAAACAACTTAACACAACTTAACACAACCACCAAAGTCTCTTTCTACTTGTCAATCCACAAATACCATCAAGATGCACTTCTCTACCCTCTTCACCACCGTCCTCGCCGCTGGCATGGTCTCTGCCGCCGCACCCGGCGAGGTCACAGGCTACAACGCCGTTGCTCTCTCCAAGGGCAACAAGGAAATCAACAACAAGGCCCTCCAGGCTACCAACGGCCGCTTTGCTCTCAGGGTCAAGAACCAGGGCGCCTCTTGCGACCGCGGCCTGACCGAGAACGAGGTCACATTCAACATCAACAAGTTTGGCGAACTCAACCTCTACACCTTTGGCAAGACTGCTCAGAAGGCCTACCTTGACCGCTCCGGCATGGGTCAGGGTATTCTCGGCTACGCCACCTACGCCGACAAGGGCTGGAACCTTCCCAAGAACGCCGAAACCAAGGGCTGGAAGATCGCCAAGAACGGCGACCTCACTTTCGATGGAAAGGGCTTCGTCGCTTGCCCCAACAGCAAGAAGGCTGGTGGCTCTTACACTCTCTGGGCCGATGTCGGCATCAAGAACCCCGGTGGCAACAAGAACTGTGCTCCCATCACTGTCCGCACCACCAAGGACAAGAACCCTGTCGCTTGTGTTTACTCTGCTGCTTAAGCTCAGCCCGCAGGCTATTCTCTGTACATTATTTTCTTGCGCGTCTGGCTTTCTACATAACTAAACAAGGCGATGTTTTTATCTTTTAATTCTTTTTCGCGTTCTAGCATGCGACCTGATTTGTATATAGAGAAGCTGCTGACACTGGATCTGTGTATTCCAGTCTCTTCAATATCATCAAGGCTTCAAGCCATCCCTTATTAGACTACCGAATAGAATCACTTGAAGGGCATATCTTAATATCTCATGTGTACTGAGTGCCGTTGTTAACTTGTTACGTAATCGTATGTATAAGTTGGGCGATGTCATGCGGCGCTTAGTACTGCCGTTTTAAGACAGGCATAATATTGGGGACACCACAGATGATACTATTGATGATACTATTGGGTTGTGTCACGGCACGTGTGATTGAGAGGAAGGTTGCATCACGTGATCTGATTCAATTGAACACGCTGACCGAAGTCAGCCTCTGGCTTCGGTCCGCCTCGACTCTAACTTTGAACACGTATTCCTTCCACCAAACCTTACCAATTTCCCCCCCCCCCCGCCCAAAAACCGGGGTCGATTTACTAACTTAGCTTGCTTGCTGTGTTAGGTTAAATGAAGGTTGAAGGAGGAAGAAGTTGCCTTGCGTATAGCTTAGCAGCTGTTGTAATGTGTTTATTGTTATTAAAGTTTAGTAGCTAATGTAACTTGTATACCTAACCTTACTAAGATTTAACCTACTGGAGGTTACTATTAATAATACTTTAGAGAAAAAATTTATCCTAGCCTTACTATTTAGAGATACCCTTGTCCTTTAATATTAGGGATATATACAATCTAACGATATTGCAAGTTATACGTAGCCCTTGTTTCGGGTAAACTACATTTTATTAATGGGTCCTTGCTAGCCGCAATTACGAACTCGTATGCCTAGGAATTCCAGCAATATTGATAAATAACGCCAGTGCCTAAAATAATACTGTAGAGAAATGCTCATTCGGTCATTCCCTCTGACTCCGACTTATCGCTAGTTAAAAATAAACAAAGAGTCCCGTCCTAGAGTTTTTCTATTTTGAGTTTTTCTGAGGCGTAAGTCCCCAATCTATATATCAGATCAATATAAGAATAATCGCAGGTTGTGAACCTAAATCTAGAGTTTTTCTATAGAATACAAAGCACATTATTTGTAAGCCAAGTATTTAAAGATCTTTATTATTTATTTCTGTAGTAAAGACCTCTCAAAGAAGCCATAGATTAGTCTCTAAGGCAATGTTGATAATATTGAAAAGCATTTACATAACTACTTCCATGCTTCCCAAACCTCTTTAATAGTAAGGCACTTGATGTCTGGGAATTCAAGTCTCAGATCATTGCTTCCGTCGAGATCGTTTGACCCTTTAGCTAGTCCAATTCCCGACAAAGCTAGCATACCTTTCAGGCTTCCTTGCATCTCTTCAGGCAAGACCTTCTTCATACTAGGCGTGAGATCAAATTCGCCTCTCTCCATCTCTTCCACAGAGAAATACTTGACGTTAAACTTGGTAGCCTTGACTTCTTCGGCCAGCTTAACAGCATCATTGAGAGTGGTTCGGTTTGCAACAATCGAGTGCCTGCGCTTCCAGTGTGTAAGATCAAGCATTGCGATGGTGAACTTGGCTGCATCAGTTGAATGAGTGAGCACCATGGGAGTGTTGCCGTCGCCCGGGATTACCGCAGCGTTGTTTTCGGGGTCGATTATGATGTTTGCCGCTCGGAGATGGGTTGGGATGCGGGGAGCAGCCCAGTAGTCCAAGAATAGACCAATTGAAACAAGAGAAAACTCTAAGTCGCTCTTTTCGAGAGCATCGGCAGCTTTGAGCTTCCAGTGGTAAGATGGGATGTGAGCAATGTTGCTGACCGCTCATTAGTTCAAGTCTGGACCTGTTCGAAAGTGAAGTCACTTACTCTTCGCGGTAGACCATTCCGAACTCACTCGGCAAAAAGCGTTTCGTGGATTTTGACAGGTTCGCCGCCTCAATGAGGTTGAGCTGGGCTTCTCCACTTTCATCGCCATCAATGGGCAAGCACGATATCACTGTATCAATCTGCTCAGACTCTAGAAGACGCACCAACGCGTCTGTGTCAGAGTAGGAGACAGCGCGAGTGTCTGGGGCGGTCGCCGTTCGTGAAAGTATGATGAAATCGTGAGTCTTTGCCTCTCGGAGGGCATCAACCATTGTACGGCCCAGGCCAGATGAGCCTCCAGCAACAGCAACCTTTCCCATGACTGATTCGTTTATGCAAAAGGATGGATTGTAATGGGGTCATTGCAACATATGCCTGTCACTCCTTATATACACTGGGTCAGTGGAAGAGCTAATTGGCGGAGTAGGCGTTTCGCGGAGTGGGCCTCTGCGGAGTTTCGGGGATAAGGGATTTTGCAACACTGACCTGCATTAGCTTCATTTTGCTGGCTCCTACCCTGTTCTATATTCACACAGCTGGAATTTCTTGGCTTCTAATTCTCATTGCGGTTACTAGTCCAATCGCTGTTGCTAATTATAATCTTCAGGTAAACGGGAACCAGCTCCGAGTTAGCCACTGAGGGTTGGAGGCTTTGGTATCCTGAATACCTACATCCTGCGTTGCCACACAGCTATTGTTGAGACTGTCAATTTGATGTGTAAAACATATTTTTTACTATGAGACTATTAGGTATATGAGATGGGAGTCAGCTATGTAATCATGTCTAAGCATTATTGATAGTATCACTAGTTTAAATCCACAATACCTTGACAAAGTTGAAGATTTAGAGCAACATGACCACCATTCTTACAAGAGATTCATCTTTGCGTGGTAACAATTCAGGCTAGACACACCACTCATTGACGTCGGGTAGACTGAATAATTCAGTTAATCCTAATTTCGGAGTTTGAAGACGCCGGTGCATGTTTTTATGCATACACAGAGCGCCACACCACATGGGGTTTGCGCGACAAAGTCTATCTGTCCTTTGCCAATATACTCGCGAGATGGTTTCGTAGCGCCAGTAGGTAATATCAATTACGTATAGTGGCTCAGCTATTCGCAAACCTCTGCGTCATATCACAGAAGTATATGTATAGCAATGAGAACTTGGAAACGATTTTCAGGTCGACCCGAATACGAGCCGTTGAAATGTCGTATTCAGGTGCAAATTCGTTTATCTTGACTCGTCAATCCTTTTCCCTGATCGGTTATTCGCTCTGCCGTATGAGTCAACCCTGTTGCATTACATTGCATTGAAACCGGGGCATTCCCCAAGACCCGTCTGTTTCAGACCTCAATGAGCCAATTGTATAATCATTATATCTAACAATGTTTCTCGGCATTTGAAGACCCACTCGGGTTCGGGACTCTACTGATCCCCGATACCTGCTGTTCGGGCTCTCGGGCGGTTTAGCGTGAAGATCTTCAACACCACCAGATTAGGTTCTGACGATCACCTTATATAAATATCTACGTGAATAAACCAGCATCCCGATCCTTTCACTCTAAGCATTTCAACAACCGTTATCATGTCGACCAAGCTGGATGCCATTCTGGATAACCCCCAGTATGCTATCCTTTGCGGCATTACTGTTTTCACCCTCTTTATTGTACAATTCTCTCTTCTCGACCGCGGTGGAAAGTACCCGCTCTTGAATCCGAAGGGTTCCTTTGAAATCTCGACCAATCGAGTTGTCAGAGAGTTCATCAGCGACAGCAGAAACCTCCTCGAGAAAGGCAAATCTTTGTTCAAAGGTCAACCTTACAGGGCCAACACAGACTGGGGAGAGGTCGTTGTTATTCCTCCTCAGTTCCTCGATGCGCTGAAGAGTCATAAAGACTTGGATTTCACCATTCCCGCTCAGGATGTAAGGATGTCATCAGATCTGCTTCGAATGGGTGTGGTAACTAATTTGACAGGACTCGCATTGTTACATTCCCGGCTTTGAGCCTTTTAACGCCGATCCTAATCTGAGCAAAGTCGTGATCAAGTACTTGACGAAGGCTCTAAGTTCGTTTAATCACACTATCTAGGTATTTCGAATGCTAACCGTAGACCGTTAGACAAAGTTACAGGACCACTGTCAGAGGAAGCGTCCATAGCATTCCGCACCGTTATCGCCGATTCGCCAGGTACGTATCTCGTTCCACCAACAAGAAGAATTTCTTGAAGCTAACCATGCCAACATCACAGAGTGGCATGAGATTCAACCCCAGCCTGCCTTTGTTCGTATTATCTCACGCATGTCATCCCGCGTATTTATGGGCGAGGAACTGTGCCGAAACGAAGAGTGGGTAAAGCTTGCTGGTGATTACACCGTCCAGTCATTCAAGACTGGCGATGAGCTGCGAATGTACCCTCGATGGTCTCGACCGTTCGTTCATCACTTTCTACCCTCTTGCAAGGAGGTTCGAAGAACTCTGGATGCAGCTCGAAATTGTCTCAACCCGTTACTGGAACGTCGAAACGCTATCAAGGCTGAGGCAAAGGCCAAGGGTGAACCATGCCCATACGACAATTCTTTCGAATGGTTCGAAAAGGAGTACTCCACGCATGACCCAGCTGTTGCTCAATTGAACTTGTCACTTGTCGCTATCCATACCACCACCGACCTTTTCATGGAGACTGTTTTCAACATTGCTCAGCATCCTGAGTTACTGGCACCGCTTCGAGAAGAGATTATCCGCGTCTTGTCTACTGAAGGTCTGAAGAAGACTGCTCTGCTTAACTTGAAATTGATGGACAGTGTTCTCAAGGAGTCTCAAAGACTGAGACCGGCCATTCTAGGTAAATAACCGTCCAATACTTATGTCGAGTTAACTCGTCTAACATGTTACACAGGTAGCTTCAGAAGACTGGCTATGGCGGATGTTACTCTTCCCAATGGCGATGTTATCAAGAAGGGAACCAAGATCGTCTGCTCCACTTCACACATGTGGAGTTCTGACTCGCATGAGTCTGGAGAACAATTCGATGGTTATCGCTTCCTGCGTATGAGAGAGAAAGAGGAGGTCGAGCAAGGCAAAACCTCGCACCCTCATCTTGTTAGCCCTAGCTCCGATCACTTGGGTTTCGGGTTCGGCAACCACGCATGCCCAGGACGTTTCTTTGCCGCCAACGAGCTCAAGATCGCACTCTGTCACATGCTCTTGAAGTATGATTGGAAGCTTGCAGAGGATGCTGTGCCTAAGTCAGCTTCATTCGGAATGATCCTTATGCCTGATCTGCGAACCAAGCTGCTTATTCGACGACGTTCTGAGGAATTGGATATTGATTCTGTGGAGTCCTAGAATATTGGAGACTTTGTCTATTGGTATAGTCAGTAGCTTTCATTAGATCATACACCTGTGATGAAGGATCAGTTGTAGATTACTATAAACTCTGATATGACTATAAAACTCATGTTCCATTTATTCTTCCCCTACCAACAAAAAGATCTACATCAAGTCTGAATCTGTTGAGCTGTTGGTTGTACAGACCCACAGTGACATTGACTCGTATACGGATTCGTGTCCCGCATTTCTCTCCCACCAATCTCCACTAAAATCGTCATAAGCTTCCTCACCGCCTCAATGGGAATTTATAGGCTTTCTCAAGATTCCGCATTCAATGAAGTAACTTGACAGTTAACTCATTTTTTGTTTCAGATAAACCCCCTTTCAATTCAAAACATCGACTTGAATTTTGGTACAATTCTTCACAACCATCATGTCAGCCCCCACATCACCAACCATGGATGAGAACGAGTACGAGAAGACCCTTCTACAGCTAAGATGTTTCGACACAATGTTTCTCGTCGACGATTCTGAGGCCATGCAGCCTTACTGGCCCGAGATCAAGACACTCATCGAGCGTATTGCTCCCATCTGCGCCAAGCACGATCCGGATGGAGTTGATCTTTACTTTGTCAACCACCGACCTGGAGGCATGTTGGCCAAGATCCCTGGAGTGCAGTCAATTAGAAAGTCGGGCTACACGCATATCGGCGGTTTTGTTGGCAGCATGCTCTTGACAAGCAAGGGAAAGCAGGTCGGCAGCATCTTCGACAAGGTCCAGCCGGGAGGCAAGTGCAACATGGGTGCCAGACTAGGAGGTCTACTCAAGTGGTACTGCGACAAGTTCACAGCCGGAGAGGAGAAGGCAGCTCTCAACATTATTGTTCTTACAGCCGGTCAGTTCGACGACGACATGAAGACGCCTTTGATTGAGGCTGCCAGGGCTCTAGATGAGGCTAAGGCGCCCATTCATCAGGCGGGTGTCCAGCTCTTCCGTCTAGGTGGACCCAATCTTGAGCGACAGAAGACTCTGCAGCATCTTGACGACGAACTGCACAAGGAGGCTGGAACACGAGACATTGTTGACACAGTGACTTGGAGTGGTCACGGTACAGCAATGTCCGAGGACGAGCTTCTCAAGGTTGTGTTGGGCGCTGTTATCAAGAAGATCGACATCCGTGCCTCTGAGTTGCACTTGGATAACACAGCTCCGACTGCACGTGCTGATCGCGATTACGACGAGGAGAACGTGATCTAATCGCGGGACAGAAGTTCATCCTTTGCAATAATGCGCGTTCTATTGAGATGTGTACCAAGGGAATTTTAGTAAAAGAAAAAGCGGAAAGAGAACACTGGTGATACCATGGGAGGAGCTAAAGGTGGATGGATATTTAGTACTTGTCAGACGTCAAGTCGAAGTCTAGGTCTATTAAAGTTAAGGTTACCTTTCCATGTAGGGTAGGAAATCTAAATTAATACATGAATGTGTAATACAAGAGTCCCATCTCCGCCTCTCGCCGTGTATGGACTCAGCTTGCCTGCCAGACCAACGTACGGCTTGACCAGCGTTCTCATCTTCCGTTATCAGTCTGGGCTTACTATTTCACAGGTCCACCTTGAAGTGAGTCCGCATTCTTTCTCCGTAAGTGTAGAAGAGCCATGGCACCGGAGTAAACAGAAGACAGATGAATCCAAGAACGCTGTTGCCCCAGCCGAGACCAAGGCTTTCATACAATGGTGACGCCGTGAGATCCAGAAAGGCACCAAATGGAGACCTGACCAACAGGTTGGCAGCCATTGCCGAAGCAGCAGCCTCCGCTCCGAAAGCATCCACGAGATAGATTTGTCCAGGAATAACCACGAAGAGAGAACCGAATCCAACGACGAATGTGCCGATGATTGGCACAATCCAGTGGACAGCGTATTTGGCCGTCCAACCATATATGAAGAGACCCAATGGAGTGATCGGACCCAACCACTTCATTAGAATAAGGCGACCCTCAGGTCTGGCCGCACCACTCTTCTGCTTGAGCATCTTATCGCTAAGAACAGAAAACAGAACTAGACCCAGTATCATACCGATACCAAGACCAAGGTATGCCAGTCCAGCAGTGCCTGGACTGAAGCCGTATACATCTTGGAAGACGGAGGGGAAAGTGGTGAAGAGTAGGAAGATGAGACCGAAGAGGATACCAGTATAGAGCGAGATGAGTAAGACGATGGGAGAGAAGATGAGAAGCTTGAGTGGGCGGACGATAGCTCGGGCGAGCATCTGTTTTGGTGTCTCGTTGCGGGTCAACTTGGGGACGAGTTTATCGTTTCCAGTCTCCTTTCGAGCTCGTTGGGCTTTCCTTTGGAGAAGGACCGTGTAATTTGTTTCGCGCATGAAGATCACAGTCGCGACTCCGATCAATCCCGACTGTTTCACACTGTCAACAGCTATCGTAAGACTGGTACATAGATTTATGACGTACAAATATTAGGATGATGCGAAATGTCCATCGCCAGCCGACATTCTCAGACACAAAGCCCCCTATGATAGGACCAATCACCTGCAAGACATATTAGACCAGCAATCATAACATTCGAGACAAATACTTACAGGGCCAAGTAGAGGTCCTACAGTGAACAAAGCCATGGCCTTACCACGCTCCTCTTGCGGAAACAAATCCGCTACCGTACCACCTCCGATACTCATCGGACCTGAGGCAGCGCAGCCGCATATGATTCGGAAGACCAGAAACATAGCGACATTTGTGCTGAAAGCACAGCCGATGGTGAATGCGATGTATACAAGATTGCAGCCGTAGTAAATTACAAGACGGCCATAAAGCTCTGACAAAGGTGCAAGAAGAAGTGGGCCAAGAGCGAAGCCCAGCACGTACAGACTGACAGTCATGGCCGTGACGGTGGAGTTCGTGATGTTAAACTCAGTGGCCAACTCTTCTGCTCCAGGTGCGAACATGGTGGCAGCAAGATTTCTAGATCAGATCATTAGCAACGTATTGTCAAAGCAGTGAAAAGAGAGCAACTTACGCTGCAAGCGTGAATAAACTGACAATCACTAGGTGAAGATTCTTCTGAGTCTTGGACCAATTGAGTGGATGTTCAGGATCATCAGGTCCATCCCAGTCGACAACGTTTGGGTCTGTAGGCTCATCGACCATTGTTCCAGTGGAAGACGAAGGCTTCTCGAGTGCATCACCAACATTGGTGCCAGTGTTTCCTCTTCCCGCCTCTAGCTGAGCATTATCCGGAGCCGCAACAGCTGAGTCTATTGTGGCCATTATTACCGATGCTGTTTGATGTAAGCTGATGTTGTCTTAGAAGGTGTTGATTATTTGGTCGCAAATGCAGTGACAGGGTACAGACTGCATGCGGCAACTCGTATTTCTGTGGAGATCTGCTGTCACAACCGATAAAGTGCGATACTGCTCACAAAACCTAATGTTATGATGTCGACTTTATTGTGTTGTCTCCTTCTTCTCTGGGAGCGAGTTGCGTGGAGGATCGGCCCGGATATGCACGACGGAGGATCGGGACGGAGGATCGGAGCGGAAACAAAGGTCGGCCCCGAAATGGCAGGCAGGGGTTCTACAGAGGGTTTAGTGGGGACCTGCATAAGCACAAGCAGTCAGCTTCAACAAAAACCGTACCAGAGGGATTATCTTTACAGCCTTAATTCGTCTCTCCATTCTTACGCAGAGAAATTCTCCGACTTTTGACTTTTCACGACGCTGATTACTCGGCGTTCATCTTACCGACATACGCTCGCTTCCCTTTTGAGTCTAGACCATTCCTTTCATCCATGGCGGATCAGGCCCAAGACGTCCGTCCGATGGAGTGGGGTCCGGGCAAGACACCCCAGGGAAGAGCTCGTCTACCATCAAGCAGGCCACGGGAGAAGCCACAGTTATCGTGCAACCTCTGCCGAAAGAGAAAGTCTGTATCACTCTTTGTCTTTCACCGCCCAAACCCCCACGTGCTGACATGACGCCACGACAGGCTTCGATGCGACCGTCAAAGACCCTGTAGCAGCTGTGCACAGCGGGAACTTGGTCTGTCGTGTACCTATGCGTCAGATAAAGTTTCGAGTAACGGTGTGGCACATCAGACACGTACCACCACCCAAGATCGCATCCGCCATCTTGAGAGCTTGGTATATGATCTGATGCAGAATTCATCCGCCAACGTCAACCAAGAGCAAGTCGGAGCAACCCCGTCGCCCGGTGGCCAACCCCACGTCCCTGACTACCCAGCTTCATCTGCAGCTCATCCTCCATCTACCAATGAAGAGCCGGCAAGCATCGCTGTTTCGCCGGCGGATTATGGAAGTATGCAGTCAACAGGTGGCGGCGCCAATTACGTGGGTAGTGCACATTGGGCTGCAGTACTTGATGGCATTGCCGAGCTCAAAGACCATCTTGATAACGAAGAGTCACATCATTCTGTTTACCAGGGGGCCGATCCTCCATGTCCTCAGGTCACTGGTCCTCAGCTGTTGTACGGATGCCCTAAGCCGGCTGACAAAGATGTGATTATTTCGTCGATTCCTGCTCGTTCGGTAGTCGATCGGTTAGTATCCCGCTATTTTAATTCTTTCGAGATGTCTCCAGGTTAGTGTACCCGAACTCTTACTCGTAATTGACAGCGGGCTGACATCATACAACAGCTGTGTTACACAGCGTCCAGTTTCTGAAAGAGGTATGTTAGATTTGTAATACGTCAGTGAAGCCGCTTATAGCTAACATCATCCATTAGTATGAAGAGTTTTGGGAAGATCCACAAACAACATCACCTATTTGGTTGGGCTTACTATTCACTATCATGTGTCTAGCCACTCAATTTGAAAAGTCCCGTCTCGATCCTGGCGTCCAATCACCAGCAGTTCTCTCTATGGAGCGAGAGTTGCAAGAAATGGTGGATACTTTCAGACTGAGGATTCCCCAGTGCCTGGTTCTCGGGAGTTACGCCAAAGGAGGACCCTTCGTTCTAGAGACACTCATGTTGTACATCGCAGCAGAGATATTTCTCAGCAACGATGCAGAGATTGAAATATGGATCCTGATGGGCAATACTGTCCAACTTGCCTTACACATGGGTTATCATCGAGACCCCAAGCACTTCAAGGGCTTATCACCTTTCGCAGCCGAGATGCGCAGACGGATTTGGGCTACCATCGTCGAGATGGATCTTGGTTTATCAGCCCAGATGGGTCTACCACGCATGATCAAACATTGGCAGACTGATACTCAAGAGCCTTCAAACCTTCAAGACAGCGACTTTGACAGTGCCACAGTCGAGATGCCACCGTCAAGACTCAATACAGATCTTACGCCTATTCTATATCGCCTCGTTAAGGCAAGGTTGATGACAACTATTGGATACATCTGGGACTTTTCCGCTGATGTCAGGCCATATCCCTATACAGAGGTGCAGAAAATGGATGACAAACTTGACCAAGCGCGCAAATCAATCCCAGAATGTCTCAAGTGGCACTCTATGGCACGGAATATCACCGATTCTCCTCAGCACATTATGCAGAAGGTTATCTTGGAGACAGTCTTCTACAGAGCAAAGATCGTCCTTCATAGGAAGTACATGTTCTTGCCTCTTGCACAATCTGCAAGCTCCAGACGCATCGTGCTGGAGTCGGCACTCAAGCTTCTTGATTACCAACAAATGCTTCAAGAGGAGACGCAGCCTTTCTGTCAGCTGTATCAGGAGAGATGGAGGGTGTCTTCTCTAGTGAACCATGACTTTCTCTTGGCCACCAGCATTCTCTGCTACTATTTACAGCATGCCCGTGGAGCAACACCACAGCTTTCAGAATCTGCTTCCTTTGACGAAACCATCATGGCGTCTCTCAGACGATCACAAGACATTTGGCTTCAGTCAAGTAACTCTTCCAAAGAGGCCCGCAAAGTTGTGCGAGCATTGGCAGTTGTCTTAGGTGGGGTCAATACGCCAGGCGCAGATTCTGCGGGGGATGCTGGCCTTGTCTTTGGGTTACAATCAACACAACCATCTTCTACGACCAATGATTATAGCCAAGGTAGGCCACACTCACACTGTACAAGGGTGTCTATCTCTTCAGTACTAAGAGCGCTAACATGCGGGGTATAAGAAACTCCAGGTGGACTCGGCTCTGAATTCCCGATGTTCAATTTCGCTCTGATGCCAGACTGGGTAACGTCTGCGGATGATCTCGTTTCAGCGCTCACGATTAGCCAAACCTCTGAGTGGCAAGAGATGGAAGGTCAGTCATATTGGTCGCGTTGAACCCGTGTTTCTTAGTTTTACATAAAGAGCTTAAGCTATGATATATATAATCAAATCTTTCTTTTTCTCTTTACTAAGATATATTACAAAGAAAGGTTCAAGGTCTGAAACATATTACAAACCTCCTCAAAGAAATACCGTACCCTCTCCTCTTCAAACAAATGCGCCCTCGCAATAATCGTAACCTTCAAATTTGTCCCATCAGGCTCAACCTCTCCCGCTATCGCCAAGTCATACAGCGGCTCATCCTTCCTGAGTTCAACATGCTTCGACAAGACCCCCATCTCAACACGTTGCTGTTCCACTTCACTCTCGGGATGATACTCAAAGTTATGGTATGTGACACAGCATGCGAAATTTGTGGTGGAGTCAGGCCAGTCTGTGCAGTTGCGCTTGATCTCCTCGAAGCCGAGGGTCTCGAATGGCAAGCTTCGCAAGTATTGATCTTGCATGTCGCGAAGCATCTGGTGATGGCTCTCGTCTGTACCTATGTGTGCGCGAACAGGGACGGCGTTTGTGCAAGGGCCGATGATGTCCTGGCAATTGACCGGTAATCCTTGACGACCTGAGACAATGCGACCGAAGACAACATCGCTAGACCCAGACTCTTTCGAGAGCACCAAGGCACAAGCAGAGTTGAACACCGTCGCCTGCGTAGCGATGCTGCTGCGGATGGCCTTGGTGGGAACGTCGATGACCTTTGACAAATGCAAGGCTTTCGAAGGTGATACTTCCCGACGACAAGCCGCGTTACTCGTGTCGCTCAAAATAGTCATCGGAGAATCGCCAATCACGTCACGCCAAAACTTAAAACCCTTCTCTTGACTGTTGGCAGTATACTCCATGTACCGCCTGAATTGCGTCGGTGGAAGAAGCGACATGCCGTTGAACAGGATGTGAAGGTTACGCACGATAGGCTCTAAACTCAAGCCATCGTACAAAGCGTGCGATAATCTTAGTAATACGCGTACTGAAGATGACTGCTTGAGAATAGCGATGCGAATTAATGACTCTCCAAGATGAATGGGGTCCTGGGCATGCTCATCTAGGAAGTCGTTGGTGGCCGTGTTGACGTTTTGATTGGTAACAATCGTCTCAATCGGCACGTCGAGATGCTTCAGAACCACTTGGTAGAGCTGGCCTGGAACTAGGACAAAGACGGTTCTGAACATGTCAATGTGCTGAATGAGGGAATGGCAGGCGTTGACAAGAGTGGCTGGGTCTGAGTCGACTGGGAAGTCAATGTAGAAGGGCGTGAGGGGTCGTGGTGAGCCAGTCCCCGGACTGAAGAGGAAGGACTTTTGCATCTGCGTACATTTGTACATGTCCTGGATTGACTCAAATGAGACGTTGAGCTGTGAGCAAACCTCCCGCCGAATGAAGTCTTGCGGATCCTTCAGTGAGAGAAGCTCGAACGGGTTGTACTCATCGACCTGACCCTCGTCATCACCCTTCCCCGAAGCAGCCGACTCAAGCTTCTTGGAAAGCTGGAACAAGACCGGGTAGTCAAAAATATCTTTGACCACTATAGTAGTATCCAAGCGGCGACCAAGCCTCATGGCCAGCTTTGTCGCCATCATCGAGTGTCCGCCAAGGTCAAAGAAGTTATCCGTGATGCCAACTTCAATGCCAAGAAGCTTGGCAGCCTCGTCACATAAGATGATCTCAGTCTCGGTCCGAGGAGCCACACGGGCTGACCAGCCTTGCTTGTCTTGACCATTACTCAAGGTTGTGCGTGAAGAAAGACCTTCACGAATGACGACTGCAAGATGCGCAAAGACGGGATTGTCAAAGACGTCTTTGACAGTGACACGAACGTTGAAGCGCTGTTCAACTCGCGAGATGAGCTTTGTAGCCAAGAGGGAATGCCCACCGAGTTTGAAGAAGTCATCAGAGATGTCAACCTTCATTCCAAACGTTGCAGTCGCCTCATCGCAAAGTATAGCCTCAATGTCGCCAATAGGTACCGCTTGTGTAGGTAGTGTAGTTTGCTGCTTCGGTATAATTCGAGCCTGGCGCGCAAGTTCTTTCCTATCGACTTTGCCGTTGGGGTTGAGAGGCATTTGATCCAGGACCACGATGCTGGACGGGATCATGTACGATGGAAGTAGAGACTGCAGTCGCTCGCGGACTTGCAGCGCGGCACGACGGCGCTGTAACCCCTGTAGTGGGCGGTTGGCAAGGGTGGCTGAGCTTCGGAGATGATTGTCGGTCGGGAACTTGATCAGCGTGCGACGATTGTCCGAAGGCGACGGGAAGTGGTGGAAGACGGCATCGAGGGCACCGCTTTGAGACCACTGACGCGCTGTACTGACCTCCAAGCGGAACCCAGAGTCCTCGGCTAGTTGGTGAAGGTCAGGAACAGAAAGAGATGCACGGCTCTCAGCATCGGAGCGAAGAGCTGAGATCCATGCAGCAGCATCCAACTTGGAATCTTCCTCTGCCTCGAGGGACTCAACAATCTGTCGCTCAAACACGGTCTTGCTGAAGGGGATGTTACTGATGGCCACGGTTGATGAACCCTTGGAGCGTCGCAGAAGCTGTAAGAGAGACGTGCGATCCATTCCTGATGCATCAAAGTCGACCCAAGCGTCCTTCTCAATCGTATGCACAGGAACCGAGTCATGACCACTTATGTGCACAACAGCCGCATACCTATACGCGGTAAGTTCATTCGTAGCATGCATGTTCTTTGGCAGAATCTCAACATTATGAACCAAATCAGGGAAGCGATCTTGCAGTGTCGTGAAGAACGCTGGTTCAACAAGCAACTCTTCCTCACGCTCCTCCAACTCCGCCATCTTCTGCCTAACAGCGTCCTTGGTCGCACAGTCACCCAGTGCTCTGACGGCCCTGGCAGCGAGGAAGTGCTTATTAATAGCGTTCGTTCGCACATCACCAAAGAACAGGCGCTTGACACCGGGGAGGTGGATCAGAGTGTCCGCTACTTGAGCCAAGTACTCTGGGGAAGGGAAGTACTGCGCGACTGAGTTGATCACCACGAGATCTGGGTGAAGATTGCTCAATCGGCTGATATCCTGCGCTGTGCCGACGTGGACCTCAGCCTTGCCTTCGAGAGATGGGACCGACTGGATGACGCTGTTGGTGAACGCGGCAGCTGATTTGGATGGCTCAAGACCTCTGTAACTCTGGAGACCATCGCCAAGGTTGAACAAGATCATACCGCTACCTGTTCCAACCTCAAGTACATGACCTGGAGTCTGGCCATCACGAAGCGTCTTGATAGTGTCATCAAGCCACTCCTGCATCTCCACCTTGTCAATCTCACTCCCGTCGTACATGGAAGTCCAACCCTTGAAGTCCTTGCCAATAGTTGACGGATCAATGCTCCCAATGTCAGCATACATCTCAGTCTCAAAATGATCCTCCCAGCCTTCGACTTGGTCATCATTCGCATCACCCTCCAACGAATGATCGTGATCGATGACGACGAAGCCAACCAAATCGGCCTTCTCACCGTCGTCCTTCTGCACGACAACAGCAGCGTCGCGAACAGAACCGTGTCCGAGCATAGCAGCTTCCACCTCAGCTGACTCGATACGATTGCCTCGGATCTTGAACTGCGTGTCCATGCGACCGAAGAACTCGATCAGGCCGTCGCCTACTCGGTAGCGCACGCGATCGCCTGTTCTATAAGCTCTTACACGCTGGCCATCGACTTCAAGGTAAATGAAGCGGTCCTTGTTGAGGGCCGGGTCGAAGTATCCTCGCGCAAGACCATCGCCAGTAACGACGAGCTCTCCCATGACGCCGACACCAACGAGCTGCTGGTTCAGATCGGTAACGTAAGCTCCGGAGTTGTTGACAGCTAGTCCGATGGGAACACCATTGATGAACGAGTCATCAACAGCGATAGGATACCTCGTACTCATGATACCATTCTCCGTTGGTCCATACCCATTGTAGCACTGTCCCCTCACAAGACTCTGCGCCTCAATCGCATCTTGTCCGTCGAAGCGGTCTCCAGCAGCCATGAGAAAGTCAAGTCCCCTCAGAGCATCGCGTGCATCAGTGAGGTAGAGCTTCAGCAACGCAGGTGCCATGCACGCAGCGTTAATCTGTTCCTTGATGAACACATCTTGAAGCGCCTTGACATCAAGAGTAGTCATGTAGTCAATGCAGACCAACGTCCCGCCATTGAGGAGAGTGAAGAAGATCTCGTAGGTGGCACCGTCAAAGGCAATGTTGAACATATGGGCTGAGCGTGGTTGGACTGGGAAGTCGGGGATAATGTTGCTTGTCATGAGACGGACGATGACGCGGTGCTCGACCATGACACCCTTAGGTCGGCCTGTAGATCCAGAGGTGAAGAGGACGTATGCGAGACTTGTCGCGGTAGGGTTCGACGTGTCGGTATGGGCAAGGTCATTGAGGGTGTCAGTGTCGCCTTGCTCTACGGCATCAGCGACACGGACAAACTCCAAGACAGGCACCTCCAGCTCGGGAACAGGGACGGCTGAGCCTAGAAGCACTATTGCAGGACCCGGGAGACCAGATAAAATGTCGTTGAGCCGAGCAGAAGGAGACTTGACGTCAAATGGGAGATAGGCCAAGTTCGCCTTCAGAACGCCAATGATCGCGACAATCGCTTCGCATGAACGCGGTGCCAACACTCCGACCAGAGTCTCATCCGGCATACCTCGTCGACGAAGCCATGTCGCAAGCAGATTAGACCGATGGTCCAGCTCCGCATAAGTAAGTCGCGTCGAAGAGTCCACGACTGCGAGAGAGTCAGGATAAGCAGCGACTTGCGTGCGAAAGATGTCCACCAAACTTGCATCCCTTGGATAGTCAACCTTCTTAATCCTGAGTAAGTCCAAGCGCCGAAGCTCCTTGATCCCATCCGTAAGAGGAAGCACAGAGATCGGGACCTTAGGCTTCTCAAGACCAATTCGCAGAATCTGGAAAAACACACTGACCACATTCTCAACAGTCTCAGGCTTAAACAGATCCGTCGCAAAGTTACAACTGCCTTTGAGCCCATCTGCCTCTTGAAACAAATGAAACTCAATATCGAATCGCGTATACGCCTTGCTAGAGACAACCTCCGACTCAAGACCCTGAAGCTCAAACCGCCCAAGATCCTTCTGCGAGTGAACGGCAAAAATGAGTTGCGCAAGCGGTGTTCGCGAAAGATCTCGTGAGCCGGGTAGCATTGTTGACACGACGCGCTCGAATGGTACGTCTTCGTTCTCAAATGCCGCGGTGGTAGTAGCTCGGACTTGATGGACTAGAGAGCCGAAGGTGTCTTCGTCGTCGACTGTAATACGCATGCATTGTGTGTTGACGAAGAAGCCGATGATGTTTTCAAGTTCCCAGCGATTGCGATTGGCGATGGGTGTGCCGATGACAGCGTCGTCAACGCCTGTGAGACGATAGTGCGCTGCGCGGAAAGCAGCGAGTAGCACGGCGAATGAAGTTGTGTTATTCTCGTTGCAGAATTGGCGTAAGTTGTGGTACAGTTGCCCATCGATAGAGACTGGCACAACCCCAGCTTCACCGGATAGAAGGGCCGGCCGAGGGAAGTCAGTCGGTAGCTTGGCGGACGAACAATCAGCGAGTTGTTGCTTCCAGTAGTCAAGCTGCTTCTCTTGTTCGAGCGCTTGAGCCTCCTGCTTCTGCCATATGGCAAAGTCGCTGTACTGGATGGGCAAAGGGTTCACAGCCGAAAGGGGATCGCGACCTTGAAGAGCTGCGGCGTAGAGTTGGCTGAGGTCGTGGCGGAGAACGTCAATTGACCAGCCATCGGAGATGATGTGGTGCATGACGATAGAGAGGACGTAGTCGGTATCGGTCAGCCGGATGAGGAGTGCTCTCCAGCCTGCTTCGGATCTGAGATTGAAGGGAGTGGTCTGCTCTTGTTCTAGCAGGTGAAGGTAATCACCCTCTGTCGCGTCGACGACTCTCAGTTCCCTGGAGAGGGTCTGGTGAATAGCCTGTACACCCGCGCCATCGTGGTCCTCAAAGGTAGTTCGCAAGGTCTCGTGGCGCTGCTCCAAGGCCATCAGAGCACGACTCAGGGCATCTATATCTACCAATCCTCGCATGCGGACAGCGTACGGGATCAAGTACCATAAAGCACCGACCTCCAGCTGATCCAAGAACCAGAGTCGACCTTGAGAGTAGGACTGTTGAACAGGTCCGTCGCGAGTGGTCGCTGGGATGAGCGCGTACGGAACAGCGCTACCGTTGACGATTGCCTCAAGGCCAGTGAGCGTAGGGTTCTGATATATGTCAGAGACCTTGAGCTCAATTCCAGTTGACCGAGCCATGTTGACCATCTTGATGGCAGTGATGGAGTGGCCGCCAAGCTCAAAGAAAGTTGACCCAATGTTCGAAGCGTTGGGTTCGAGACCCAGGCTTTGACACCAAACCTCCTCCAGCTTGGATTGGCTACTGTCTACTGGACAGCTCAATTGAGATGGTCGTGGGCTTGTTCCTTGGAGCTGCTGGACCAGCAAGTCGCGACCAATAGAGCGAAGCTTCCTGCGGTCGATCTTGCCAGTCGCAGTGCGAGGAAGACGCCGCATACTGATGTAGCACGATGGGATGGAATGACGCGGAAGGGCTTGCTCCAGCTTTGCATTTATGTCATTGGTCGCAGCAAGATCAAGAATCGTGCCATCTCCTGCAGCCTCGGTCTCCTGAGAGACGATCAAAAATGCAACGAGAACAGTGCTCGTAGGCGAGTCCGATGTCTTGACAGCTTCTACAACAATTGACATGTCGTCAGTCAATTGGTGTCTGAGATGAGTCTCCACTGCCCCAAGCTCAACGCGTTGTCCTCTGATCTTGACCTGAGAGTCCATGCGACCGAGACAAACAACAGTGCCATCAGATGCATAACGCGCAAGATCACCAGTTCGATAGAACTTCAATCCATCAGGTACATGTTTAGAAGGATACCATGCTGGAACTGTTGAAAAGAAAGGTGACTTCTCTGTTGGTGGAGGAATGATGTAGTCGCGCGCAATGCCTGGACTCTCAATCACAAGTTCACCAATTGCGCCAATAGGGACTAGACGATTGGGATCACTGGGATCAACGATCCAAGAATACGCGCCGACTGAGCGACCGATGTTGTTTGGATCAACGCCAGAGGAACTAATTTTTCCAACGAAGCAGATCGAAGAACTCTCGCTCTGACCGTAGCCATCCAAGAGTTGGACGCGAGGCGCCCAAATGGCATTAACAGACGGCGACATCTGCTCACCAACAAGCACCAGAGTCTGCAACCCAGGAACTTCATTAGGTTGAAACGTCCCCATATACGACGGAGTAGCCATCATCCAATTGACGTTGACCTGATTGATGAAAGCAGGAACATTATTCATGCGGTCGTCATCAGAGGGAATGCACACGCAACCGCCGTGAATCAACGTCGTCATGATTTCAAGTAAACACGCGCCAAATGCATGGGATCCGAATTGAAGAGCGCGTGTATCGCTGTTGATACCGAGTGCGGAGCCGAACTTGAGAGCGCAGGATGAAAAGGCGCGATGCTCGATCATGATGCCCTTCGGATCGCCTGTGCTACCGGATGTGAAAATCACGTAGGCCAGGTCCTCGGGAGCCACTGCAGCAAGTACAAGATCTGGATTGAAGGTACAAGTGCAAATGAGTGATTGAATGAGCTCATCGTCAACAACGATGCAGCGCCCAACAATACCTTTCACTTTGCCACTGTAAAGCTTGGAAGTAAGCGCAACCGTCGCGCCCGTCTGCCCAACTACTTGCGAGACTCTAGCAGATGGATCATTCGGATCAATAAGCGTAAAGGCGTGGCCAGCTTTCATGACTGCTAGCATTGAAGCGACGACCCATTTTGACTTCTGAAAGTAAATGGGAAGTATCACATGCTCTTGGTCTGAGGTGCTGAACTTGATGAGCGCTGCTAGCCGGGAGGTAATGTTGTCGAGCTCGGAGTAGGTCCAGTCACCGTCCCAGGCGCATATTGCGGCCTTGGAAGGAGAGGTAGAGGATGTTTTAAGCATCTCTTTATGAATGAGGGTTGGTTGGGATGGGATTGGGTGTGAGTTCCAGTTTTGGATCTCAGCTTCATCTTCTTGTGTGATCATGTTGAGTTCGCCTACAGACATCTGCTTATCTGATGAGTCTCGTAGGACCTGAATCAAGTGACCTAGTTGTCCCAAGAGACGAGCCATTTGCCGAGAGTCGATGAGGCTCTTGTCATATCTGGCAATGATGGAAACTCCAGCACTGGCCATCTGACAGTGGAGTAACAGAGCGCGATTAGTGCAGGGCATAAAGAGCTCAGGCTCCCCGGTCTTATGGTGAATCTCACAAGTAGAGGACCGCTCATTGTCGCCCTCAGTGACTAACAGGACGGTCTGAAACCCGCATGCAGCAGAGCCGTCGTCCCCCGAGGAAGCGACGTTGCGAAGACCGACATCTGCAAACTGGCGAATGGCATCACCGTTCGCATTAACTGTGGTGACGATGTCTGACAGAGACTGGTCAGAAGCGCAGTGTACGCGGAAAGGGACGACAGTCCGTGTTGGGCCATTAGACAGGAGTTGCCGTTGCTCTGTCACTACGCCAAACAGGGCCTCTTGCGAGTGTGTGTAGCGTGACAAGACAATCGCAAGTGCAGTTCGGCAGACAACTGTACCGGGCCATGTTGACCGTGGCAGAGTTGTGAAAGTCATGTGTTGCTCTGACTTTGCATCGGGGTAGGGAACATAAAGGGGAGATGTCAAATGCGGAAACGCCGAAGCATTCAGATCTCCCAAATAATCCTTCCAGAACTGAGTCGCAGGATGAATGCCCCCAGTCTCTGGAGTCTTCGACCCATCAGTGGGAGTCAACGACAGGCCATCATCCTCAGGGTCAGAGGAATCAGGCGTATAGGGCCTGTTGGACAGTCTGTCCTGCCCATGCTTGTAAGCCTTCAGAACTCGTTCGAGGATCCGTTCTTGAAACGTGCTATCCACAAGAGCGTAACTAAAGGTCCAGATGAGGAGCCTTTTCATTGTAATGGGGTCATCCAGAAGAATAAATCTGTTGCAGCGAGGTCCGGAAGCCGCAGCTACTGCTTCATCCTGTACAACAGCGTCTTTCTGATCAACAGATGTGCAAAACATCCATGAGAAAACGAAGCTATCTTTCAAGACAACCTGATACGAATCTCCATTTTTAGAAGTGAAGGCACAGGTCCTCAGAGCAGGAGTTCTGTTGATGGTATCTTTCCAAGCAGCAGCCAACTTTGAGATGTCAATACCATTGCTGATCTCATAAGCGACATGGCCAATGAAGCGTTTCTTGTCACTCCCAGCACAGTCAATGACATCTTGTTGAAACGCCGTGCTGGGAAGGATGCTCTCGACTCTATCTCGGCCTAAACCGAAAGAACGAGTTACTTCCTCGACAAGAGTGTCGGTATGACTTGCATCGTCACTGGGCAGTAACAAAGGCATGACTGCTTGTGTAGAGCCAGTTTTGGTGTTGAGTGATGTCATATTGAATGTAAGAAAGGTGTTTGAAGTTGAACGATTGTCCGGGTGTGTAACATGGGGGCCTGGATAAGCAATAAGAGTCTCTCACAAAAGTCACAGCTCGTTCAAGGTGATAGGACAGAATACTTCAGTATCCCTCGGTGAACCAATCCTCCTCGCTATCAACTTTTCTGTATATACCTCACCTGCAGGAATGCAGCTCATCATGCAGCAATTCTCGTGTTGGCAACATATCTTAACCAACATTACGTGCTCCTTACCAAAGGGGCACATCGCCCCCAGTACGACCATCCCATGTCTAAGACTCTCGATGGTTCCATCATGAGGTCTCATCAAAAGATCCTACGAGGCATATTCTGCCACCCTCAGCCACGCCCGCTGTCATTTCTCGACGACATCACAATCTGCAAGCTGATCTGCTGATCCTTCATACGATCCTGATCCTGATCCTGATCCTACAGTTGGCCCGTTGCACTAATTGGGTACTGCCGATTATTGTGCAGGGAGATTGACAATCGGTGTTTGTGGCGCTGACCTACATAAGTGGGCCTTGCCCCCCGGTGAATCCTAAATCCTACAGGAGGGGCTGGGAGAGACAAGCCAATCAGTCTAGAATTATAATCTGCATGCTGAATCGTCCCATGTCTCGGTAGCACGCGGGTTACGAATCTATGCGAGCCGGGCAGTTGCCGGTAGTGGACAATTGCAGGATTTAGTAGCGTGCTTAGCTGATGAGAGTGTGATGCCTTGTTGGTAGAAAGGCTAGTCAAAGCCCAAGATGCTATCTACAGTATCTAAATATGACGAACGAATTGCGGGCATATTTACAAAAATAGTAATAGTGGTAGAGAATGATCCCAAGCATCTTGGCGAGTAAAACGCGTGACGCGAGCATCAGCTAGCAGGTCCATCAACCCAAAATAACGGTCTCAGGAACACAGTTCATGTAGCATACCAGCTACTCACAAGACGCCCAGGACAGGTATCTTGGGATCGTCCTTGACATCCTGCATAATAGATTCCCTCTTATCTCTTCTTTCCGCTGCCTCTGCCACACTGCCAGACTGTTCGCACACTACCTACTTGCACATCAACCCCTTCGGTGGCTTCCTCTTCCTCCAAATCTTTCTGGAAAGGCATGATCATTAGCAAGCACCATGACACCCCAAAAACACCCAACCTGGCTGACGGCCCTCCTCGCCGACACAAGGCCGTCCCCAAAGCTATTCGCCTGGTCTCCTGCAAACATCCAGCCAAAGCTCGATGAGGCCATTGACATGGGAAGTTCCAACAGCGATGAAGAATACGACAACGATGACTATGTCATTCCATCAGCAAACTCTGACCAGCGTATATACATCATTGGTCCTGGCAATATTGGCCGACTATACGCCACTCACATGGCTCGCCATCCTAATGCCCTCCCCATCACGCTCGTCGTTCATCGAAAGGAACTGCTATCTCAGTGGGCAGCATGTGAAGGCGTAGGCCTCGCAGACCTGACCAGCGGTAAACTCTTCCTCAACAAACACTTCACCGTCGAATGGTGGACCGAAACAAGACCTCACTACGGCCCAGTCAAAGAAGTTGCAGATGGGAGGAAGCTTCACAACGTCTTCATCTCCACAAAGGCAGAAGCTGGAATATCCGAAGCAGACCGTATTCGCCGGTACCTTGGTCGATGTAGCTCAGTTATCTTTGCTCAGAACGGCGTCTGCAAACTCTGGCCTCCCCATGGTCCTTTATATATCTCTCATCGATACCCAACCGGTGATACCCCAACATTCTCCGCTTGTGTCGTGAGTCATGGGGTTGCATCAGCAGGTCCTTTCTTGAGCATCCATGCGGCTCTCGCTGACGCATACATCGGGCCTGTGTCCTGGGCATCTGATCCCAAATCGCCGGGCAGGCAACCATTGGATGACTTCTTTATCCGGCATATTGCCTCGACACCGCTTGTGAACACAAAGGAGGTGTCTTCGGGTGAGATTTGGCTCCTTCAGTTGGAGAAGTTGGCCATGAATGCGGCGATCAACCCCCTTACAGCTTTACTGCGCTGCAAGACAGGAGAGTTGTTTGCATCCTGTATCTCCGATGATCCTCTGACGCGTGTGATTGACAAGCTCCTCTGGCAAGCAAGTGCTGTTATCCAAGGTCTTATTAACCACGAGACGAGTTGCAGTGTTATCACGTCCTACGCTGAACAGACATCACGACTTGGGACGAGCTCCAGCGTCCCCAAGGTCCGATGGAAGTTGATGGAAAGGTTTTCACAGCCAACCTTGAAAGCAAAGCTATATACATTTGGTCTCAAGATATTTGAACATCGCAGTTCTATGCTACAGGATATAGAAACCGGAAGGAAGACAGAAATACGAGACTTCAACGGTTGGATTGTAGACATGGCTTGTTTCTTGGGCACAGATCTTGATGTTAGCGTGCACAGAGGCTTAATTGGATTAGTTGAGCGCTGTGAGAGCTTGGATAAGGTGGAGTTAGGTAGAGCATTACTGTAATACAGGGAAGATTAGGCCTAAACTACCCGACTGTAAAGATCTTGATACTATTACTTAAATTAGTTTCAGCTTGCTAGATTAACTGTAATATTTTATCTAGTATTTTATTAAGCTATCTGTCATTCTACTATATCCATCTTCTGGCTAAGCTGTCTATAATGGTTGTAGCTCTAAGCTTCGAACCTTGAACTTACGGCTCCTTACGACCAAGTGTCAAATGGCAATGCGTGCTTTTGGGTGATAGTGGTCCATATTCCGGCTTACCCAAAGCAGACAGCTGTACGGAAATCCTTGCGTCACATCAGCCCGAGACAACCTCGTATTCTTAATCAGGCATTATACGAGCGGCAATCGACATGCCATCGCCAACTCAAATTTCGCACATCACATCATATTCATATGCTACCCTGCGAGATGTCTTAGACAAAAGATGGGCAGTTAGATCCGCCACCAGCACGGAGTAAAACGGACTCATCCGATTGGACTGTCAGTGCAGACTCTCGCCAAGACAGCGGATCACTGCCGACGGAAGCGTTCCGAGCCGTAATTCAATCGAGTAATTCTCCGCTGAGCAACATTAGCTGGCCTCAACTGTCAACGCCACTTCATACCTTTCAACCCCCCCTTTAGCCCCCACGAAAAAGAACCAAGAAATTCGTAGATACATGATCCCATCTAAGCAAACGTTTGTGCTCCCGCTGAGGCAAGCGCCCGGCAAGTCTCATTTCCGGCATTCCTTCCTTTGTTCCATGCAGTCATCACACCACGACCAGAAGGATCCCACCCCCTTGCCTGCGCCGTACTGACGCATAAGAAATCCCTCCAGTATGTCTTAATCGCAGCGGGTCCTCGGACTCTGGATGCAATCCGACGGGAAACCCGCGTGTCCGCGCACCCGATCGAGGAACGGTATTTGTTGTTTCCCCATTTGCTTTGGGGGTAGGATGCAGTATTGTTCAGTGAGAAGAGAGGCTTGACGCTTGCAAACTGTTCCTCTGTCAATCAATCACCATGGGAAAACGAACAGCGGAAAATTCAGCGGCGCTTGGGGAGGGTGAGGAGACGCATCCTGAGATGCGTGTTGATGGACGCCCTGAGAGAGAGCCTACCTTTCAGGATTATATGGTATGACAACCAGAAAATCACTATATCGAAGCAAATGCTTGGAACTTATACTGATATCATCTCTTTTCATGTAGAGAATCTTCAAGTATGCTTCCAAATGGGACCTTCTGGCATACACCGTTGGCGTAATCGCCTCGATCGGTGTCGGCATAACCTTGCCTCTGTTAAACATCGTTTTCGGCAAGTGGAAACCAAAAACGAGGCCAAACATCGAGGCTTCATACTAATGAGTCCGCCAAAATGTAGGTCAATTCGCTAGCAAGTTCTCTGACTATGCTGGCACCGAAACGCTCCCGGGCGATGAGTTCCGCTCGAAACTTAGCGAACTTTGGTGAGTTTGACCTGCGATACGAAAATTAATTTTCGCTTGATGGCCGCTAATACCCGTCGCGATAGTTTGTACCTGCTTGGCCTCTTCCTCGGTCGCCTTGTGTTAGGTTACGTCAACAATGTAAGTTCTTTGTCTCAGTAAATCTTCTCATCAGCTCACCAATTCTCAGTTCGCATTTCGTATGACCGGTGTGAGAATCACCTCCGCCATTCGTCAGGATTACTTCACGGCGTTGTTCTCGCAAAGCGTGCATGTACTGGACTCTATGCCACCTGGATATGCGACTACAATTATCACGACTACCGGAAACACTCTGCAGCTCGGAATCTCTGAGAAGCTGGGTGTTTTTGTGGAATACAATGCCACCATGATCGCTTCAATCATCGTCGCGTTCATCTACAGCTGGCAGCTCTCGCTCGTGACATTCACTGCCGTTGTCTTCATCACATTCAGTGTCAGCCTAGTACTTCCTTACATCACTAAAGGCCAGACAAACCAGACCAAAGTATGCACCGATTCTGAGGGTCCTGTGAGATGTTGCTGACGCAAGATTTAGTCCGAAGCTCTGGCGATGTCTGTCGCTAGCGAAGCCATGAGCGGTATTCGAATGATCGTGGCTTATAGCGCTCAGTCGCGAATAGGCAGCAAGTACGGCAGATTCGTTGACGAAGCAAAGAAGCATGCTCAATTCGCTGGCCCATTCATTGCCCTCCAATACGGCCTTGTCTTCTTCAGCAGTTATGCGGCATTTGGCCTTGCGTTCTGGTATGGCACAAGACTCTTGCTCGACGATAAAATCAATCAACTCGGGGCTATCATTGTCGTCTTGTTCTCTGTCATGATGATCGTGACGGCAATGGAACGAATCTCTACGCCGCTTCTAGCGGTTAGCAAAGCGACAGTCGCAGCTTGCGAGTTCTTCACTGTCATCGATGCACCCCGACCTGAGCCTGGCCATCTCACCGACCCAAATGTGTCTGCGACAGCGGACATCGTCTTGGAAGACGTCACTTTTGCTTACCCCAGTCGACCGCACGTCAAGATCCTCGATGACCTCAATCTGCGAATTGAAACGGGCAAGGTTACCGCGATTGTCGGCCCCTCTGGCTCAGGTAAGAGTACAATTGTCGGCCTTGTTGAGCGATGGTACAGTCTCAAAGACCAGTACGTCATCTCCAAACCAGTCGAGAAGCCGACCGATAAGAAGAAGGACGGTGACAAAGAGGAGGACGAGCAAGAGTTACAAGAACTCTCGTTCGCAGGAGATAAAACTGGTCCACCTGTTGAGCTCCGTGGCCGAATTTCTACGTGTGGCCACTCTCTTGATGACATCAACGTCAAGTGGTGGCGATCGCAGATTGGACTTGTCCAACAGGAGCCGTTCCTCTTCAATGACACCATCTACAGCAACGTTCTCAACGGCCTCATCGGCACAAAGTGGGAAAATGAGCCTGAAGAGAAGAAGAGGGAGATGGTACATGAAGCATGCAAGGAAGCATTTGCTGACGAGTTCATTGAGAAGCTACCGGAGGTACGTCAGATCATCCATTGCCAATGAGCTACCACCTTGATACCCAAGTAAAATACTAACTTATTGCCCTCAATACAGGGCTACAATACCGCCGTCGGTGAAGTCGGCATCAAACTCTCAGGCGGCCAACGCCAACGCATCGCCATCGCCCGCGCCATAATCCGCCGTCCCGCAATCCTCATTCTCGACGAGGCCACGAGCGCAATCGACGTCCGCGGCGAACGGATCGTACAAGCAGCCCTCGACCGAGCCTCCAAGAACAGAACAACGATTGTAGTCGCACATCGTCTTTCCACTATCAGGAAGGCTGATAGGATTGTTGTTCTGCGACAGGGACAGGTTATTCAGTCTGGTACTCATGAGAGTCTATTGACTGATGAAGCTGGTCTTTACTATAATCTCGTCAATGCTCAGGCTTTGTCATTGGGGGAGCAAAAGGATGGCCATGATGCCACTGCTAAGGAGCATCGACGATCCTCTATTCATGAAAAGGCACATACTGAGTCCACCATCGAACCCAAACCTCAAGACAAGACCCCCAAAAAGAAAGGTCTCATCTCCAGCTTCGGTCGCTTCTTCTATGAGACAAAGTCCAACTGGTGGACCATGACCCTAACCCTCTTCTTCTCCGCCTGCGCCGGCGCCGCCGTCCCTTTCCAAGCCTGGCTCTTCGCCAAAGTCATCATCGTCTTCGGCTACCTCCCCGACAAGTCCAAGGTCAGAAGCGAAAGTTCCTTCTGGTCGCTCATGTGGACTGTCCTCGCTATCTCAGCCGGTCTAGCCTACTGTGCTACTTTCTTCTTGTCAACGCGTACGGCGAGTACTATTCGTGCTAAGTACCAGAAGCAGTACTTCTTATCTATCTTACATCAGAAGGTTGCGTTCTTTGATCATGATGATCACTCGCAGGGGACTATGGCTGCGAGGAGCGCTGAGGATCCAAGACAGCTTGAGGAGCTGTTGGGGTCTAACATGGCGAGTGTGTTTATTGCCCTCTGGACTCTGATGGGTACTGTCGCCATTTCGCTGGCGTTTGCATGGAAGCTTGCACTCGTCTCACTTTGTGTAGTTGTCCCCATACTCCTCGCCGCTGGGTATTGGCGAATGCGCTACGAGATCAAGTTCGAGGAGATGAACAACGCTGTATTCGTTGACAGTTCCAAGTTTGCTTCTGAAGCAATCGGTGCATTCCGTACCGTGGCATCTTTCACTCTTGAAGGTGCTATCTGCGATCAGTTCCGCACTCTCAACAACAACCATGTCAAGGATGCCTTCAAGAAAGCTCGTTGGGTGAGCTTGCTGTATGCCTTCTCCGACAGCGCAACCATCGGATGCCAGGCTATAGTACTGTACTATGGTGGCCGCCTTCTCCTCAGCGGCGAGTATGATCTAGAGAGCTTCTTCGTGTGCTTCATGTCTATCTTGAACGCAGGCGAGACAACAGGTCGTGCACTCAGCTTTGGACCCAATGTCGCTCAAGTCCGTGCAGCTGCCAATCGTATCCTTGGACTGAGGGGTAGTCAGGTCAAGGACGGTCCTGAAGCTACCGGCGCACCGTTTGTTTCTCATGGTGATGGTATGAAGATTGAACTGGACAACATTCACTTCAAGTATCCTACTCGTGACGTGCCTGTATTCCAGGGTCTCAGCCTGACCATTGAGAAGGGCCAGTTTGCTGCTCTTGTTGGTGCATCGGGCAGTGGAAAGAGTAGTATCGTCTCTCTTCTTGAAGGGTATGCAGACACCTCTATACATGTTTGTGATGAATGCTGACATGATGTTACTCACAGATTCTACGATCCTGATCACGGGCGCATCCTCTGCAATGGTCAAGACATCACCGCCAACAACGTCTATACATACCGTCGCCACCTCTCGCTTGTTGCTCAAGAGTCAAGCTTGTTTCAAGGTATGCCAAATAGATCACCCCATTATGAAATGCCATAGCTGATTATGCTGCAGGTACATTACGAGAGAACATCCTTCTTGGCGTTGAAGACACCGTCGACGACGCAACTGTCCATCGCGTATGTCAAGAAGCTTCCATCCACGAGTTCATCATGTCCCTCCCAGAAGGATACCAAACCCAGGTAGGCTCCCGCGGCGTGACCCTCTCAGGCGGCCAGAGACAACGTGTAGCCATCGCCAGGGCTTTAATGCGAAACCCTGATGTCTTGCTGCTTGATGAAGCGACAAGTTCCCTCGACTCTGAGAGTGAGAAGTTGGTCCAAGAGGCGTTTGAGCGCGCTGGAAAAGGTCGTACTATGGTTGTCGTTGCGCATCGTCTTGCGACAGTGCAAAATGCGGATGTGATCTTTGTTCTTGGTGAGGGCAGGTTGATTGAGAAGGGGAGCCATCGCGAGTTATTGGCTGCTCGTGGTGTTTACTGGCAGATGGTGAGTCTTATCATGCCCTGGACTTACATTGTCATGATTGAGTTGAAGACTGACTTTAAACAGTGTCAAAGCCAGGCTTTAAATAAGTAGATGTCCCCCTGACTTTTGGCGATGTCGCTGTCGCAGGAACTTGCCTTATTTATCTTTACTGTACTATGACTTACACAACGTGCCGATATCTACATCATTCCAACATCTCTTGTGATCAAGCGTGGATGTCAGCTACTGTCTCAGCTTCGTCATCTAAGAGCCCGGTCCATGAGTACATAGCTACAGCTTCCGAGTAAGGCTCTAAAGCAGTATACTTCCCACCAGCACGACCAATGGCCTGGTAACAGAATTGCATGCTCTGAGTAGTAGAGATACAATTTAAAGCCTGCCGAATATTGTTCTTGGTTTGCTTCTTGATGTCTGAGATACAGTCTGGATCACTGTAATCGAATACGGCACTAGCGCCGTATGATTTGACCAGCGAGAAATTACGGGACAACCATGTTGTGATTGGTGCGAGCCCTGCCAGTTTGACGAGCTGAATGGCTGCAGTTCCAGTAGCCGATGAGCCACCATAAACTAAGACAGGGGAGAGAGGATTGCTAGGAAGTCCGAGACACTTGAACAGCCCCGTCGTCATGATGCTAATGCCCAAAGAAGCACCCAGCTGTGCACTCCGCAAATGCGCCCACTGTGGGGTCTAGCGAGTTCATTCCCATAATTGCTGTGCAGACGCGGTCCCCGACGCGTATGTCGCATTTTGTCGCGTCAGGCCCAACCATCTCTACAACACCGGCAAAGTCAAAGCCCGCAACAGCACCAGGTGTGACGTAAGGTCCGATCATTTTCACATCGACTGGAGTCACTGAAACACCTTTGGTCCTAATGAGAATTGAGTTGCCCGTGGTGTTAAGGATGGTCACGGTTAATGATGGGCGGATTCCACCATGGGCAGTCCCTACAAGGGCAGTTTGATGGCCATAGTGACTTGACGAATACTGAAATAATAGATAATTTTAAGTGTAATATTTGCTGGTGACTCTTTTCCCTGAGGTAGTGAAACAATAAATTGACGCGGACCCCTGGCTGATTGATAATTGCTTGTCGCGAACTCGCGATGCTACCTAAAATGTCCGGTACATAGGTGCAGGGTATGTTCAGCGAACGAACGAAAAGCCCCAACGTAGTTACTACAGACATCGGATGCACGCGTCGAGACGTAAACGGACGTGAATATAAGGACGTCTAATATTGGAAATGATAGCAGGAAACTGGTCTGAGGATCAAATATGACCTGCGTGTTGTTATTAAGCTGGAACTTCATTAAGATATCAATATAGATTGAACAATAAAATTGAAAGTTGACTGGATTTAACAGAAAAGGCAAAACAACCAATCAGAGACTGCCATTTGCTGACTGTAAGAGTAAGATTACTGATAAGATGTACTGTGATAAGATAAGATACAGCGATAAGGACAAGTTAGCTTAGCTTGCATTGTCCCCTTGTCCCAACCTCTCCGATCGTTCCACCATAGCGTCTTTCCACAAATCCCGTGTTACCAGTGGCATCGGGTCCAGGTCAACTCATCGGAGTGTTCCGGATGATGCGTTCATGACGAACCTGGAATCCCAGCGCTGTCCTTCATTTCCCTTTGTAATGAACACGATAGAGTCTTCTTGTCACGGTATCCACCAGTGACCCGCGTCTTTCGAGTCAGAATCATGCTGCTTACTCATTGTCAATGAGTCATAAGCAATCAACGCGTCTTCAAGAGTGACAACGCGTTAAGGCGCACAGATCAGCTGGCCGTCGCGGTAGAGTCGCGCTATAGTGGATAACTGGTCCTTTCCCACTGGTGGTGAAGAAGCGCATTATTCGCATTGCATAAGGACTAACTTGAGCTTGGAGGTAGTATGACTCAGCTATGAGGCGCGATCCATGCCGCTGTTCGCTGAAGTGCCCAACACAAACTGTTCAGCTGCCGTCGCGTCTGTGGGGTACTAAAACAGCTGCACTTTAGCTGAGGCTCTACCAATTGATCGCACGTTGTACTCTTTACAAAAAGTACAAGCAGGCTACTTTTCAGCTAACATTTACTTATAGATAACTTAAGGGGTGAAGAGTAAGATCTTCGATTATAATGCAAGAAAAAATAGTCTATTAGTACAGAGAAGAATTTAAAAAGATCTAGAAGGCCCGATAGCAGTAGTACTATTATAACCCCCAGTCCAAGGAGTTATTACAGCTGACCTGTCGTAGTAATAGCGTTTCTACTGCCTGTATCAATCTCAACAGAAGAGTTGTCAGAGATGGATGGTATATTGAAAGAGTACTGAGAGTTGAACTGCTGCCCATTCTGAAGATCCTGGACACCGACAGTCGCGCTTTCACCATACCTAGTATTGTAGTAGGCAAACCGAATCAATTCTGGATAGTCTTGGTAAAGACTGACTGTGAAATGATTTTCGCCGTCTGAACCATTCACGTTGTATTCAAGAGTAAATGTCTTGTACCTGCATCTTTTATCTATTGTACACCTATGTTCTAGCCCCTTTCGATCCTGGGATACTTTGCAGTTTGCGATGTTTTGCTATCTGTGTTGGTATCTTGCGTATCGCTGGGAACGATATATGTGTTAACAGCGCTTCTCTCTTGGACTTGAACATCGGGGTAAGTCTTAGAAGGTTTCCAACTCCCAGGAGGTTTCCAATCCTTGCTAGGAACTTTACCCAGTGGTGGGTCCCTTACCGCTGGTTCATCTTCAGCAGGAAGTGTCAATTCCACGAGGCCGAAGTAGTACTCTGTTGTCTTCAAAAGGTCGACATCAATACTCGGCCCTTCAAGTTGGCCTTCATCCCCGGATGCTTGGTCTGGAATATTCTGCTGTCTGTCCTTCCCATTCTCACAGTTATAGTCGCTGGATATAGCCCGCTGATTCATGTAGTCTTGCGTGTGCACCTTTACCCAGCCTCTGATCTCTTTATATATTGACCCTAACATCCTCTCTTCTGCCTGCTTAATGGCGATATCCAAGCCCTTGGCCTCACACTCACAGGCCATGCTAGCTGGACGATGGCAGATAGCGCAATCCGGATCCATACGTTCGGCATAAGCCTTGGGATATGGGTACTGGCCGCTTGCCGGATCAACATGATTTGAAAGATGCTGGATGAAGGGTTGGAGTACAGGATCATCTGGGTCATAACTGTAAGGGTCTGGAAGATGATCCAACGATCTATCTCCTGAAGCAGGCCAGAATCGCCCAAATACTTGATCTTCCCGCTCATGTGACTCATCCCTAGCCTCAGCAGCGACTGGTGGACTGAGGGACCTGGTTTCTTCAAGAGCTCGCTTGATTGTACTTCGACTTTGTGCACGGGAGGTATCCCCACTATCATGTTGATCTTCGGCCTCATCCAATTCATCTGCATCATCAAGCGTTGCCGGTAGGGACTTGAGAGCCAACAACCGCATGTGACTCACAACGTGGCTTTCCATCGATCCGTCGGTCTTGTCGACACCGCAAAGGGGACAAGCTGTGAAGAGTGGTCCGCCCGTCAAAGCCCCTCGGTCAGCTAATACAGCGAGCTGGGCGTCTTTAAATTTGCCAGGATGAAATGTATTCATGTGTTGAATGTAATCTGCCTTCGTCTTGGCGATAAACTCCCCATGAGCTTTCGATTTACAGCGCCATCGCAAAGTATGATCTCTCATGTGTTTCATCCATTGTCCGCTATGTGAGTACAGATGACCTGGAGATTCGCATTCCTCAAAGAGGCAGACGTAGGGATCAAGATCGTCCTTGACATGCATCCTATCCAAAAACTTTAGTACTCCTCAGACTGCTAGGCTTGGCAATTTCCAGGGCGGGTGGAGTGGGACTTACTTCCACCTTTTGTCGTCGATAACATCGCGAATAGGAAGGACATGGAAGCAGTATGGACAAGTAACCTCCGGCACTGCCTCGATGCAGCTATTCCAGGCTTCAGCTAATTCTAGCTTTTGCTTCATGCGCTCGATCTTCTCAATTCCTTCTCCACTGCGCTTCTCCTGTGAGGCCGGAATTTCGGATTCATTCCCGCGGCAGTCTATTTCTCTCTTCATCTTATTGTACTTCCGCATCAGACTCCCTATCGGCGCAGGAGGAAAACACAGCTCCTCGGCCCCACTGAGTGCAACGGTCTTCGAAACTGAAATGACGGATGGTACACTAGCCTTTCTAAACTTCTCTGGAGAGAGCGTTGTTGCAGTCTTTGTCACAGACTGTACCTGACTCCGGGCTGGCGCCTCCACCGCACGGCGCTTGATGGATCCGTGGGTCTCGTGATCGGTCGGATTTAACCTCGGATGCGATATCACAGGTTTGACCACTGGCTCTGGAAGACGTATTGATGTCGTTCCATAACGCTTTCTGCGATAGAGAATTCTTTTTCGACGAAGAACCATTGAATCCGCGAGGCGGTTACGAATGCTCTCGTCTATTCCAGGAAACCGATCGTGTATGTAGTTGATGAATAGCTGTCGAAGGAACGGCTCCGCGTCGCTGCCCTCATCATCCTCGATGACGAAATCTTTGGAAGCTTTGATGTTTTGAGTCTCTTTACTTGCCCGGCGAATTGTGTTAGAAATCTTATGAAGTAAAGTGATGTCATTTCGCAATTCGTCAAGCGAATCACTGAAGGTTGCCATCGAATTCTCCGGACAGTTCAGATTCGCATTCGCTGCAATGGAGACAAGGACGCTAGCGGCTAAGAGTCGGGTTATAGTTAGCATAACTAGCCGTCGCGAAATCAAGCAAGTCTCGGGATCCCGATCGTATGTTGCTACTCACAGGTTTTGAGATGGTGGTCAAGCGTTTCCAACAGGCTGGTGATGGCATATTTAACATCAGGCGCCTCCCGCAGACGACTATCGAGAGAATCTCGATTAATACTGAAGACTCGAAGATTGGCTGTCCAAAGTGAGAACCTTGCAAGTTGGTCTTCAATCTGAACAATAGATGACTTTGTGCTCACAGCTGAGCCAGCCTTCTGACCGTTGCTCGCGTCATTGAGGCATTTCTGGAAAGAGACAAGGCATATCTTAGCTGTGTCGACTATGTTAGCCCCTGAGAACTCTTCACTCTTCTTACCGGTGGCTATGCTCGACATATTCTGAATATTTGCCTGGCAGATATCTAGCCACAGGCTCTGGCATCCAAACGTCCCAAGAACATCTGCAGCGAGGGAGCGGAGTGAGTGGGAGCCTCATTATTCAGGCAAAAAACAGGGATCAAAGAGGGGTTGATTGATGTGTGACAAGTAATACTACCCCGTCTTACCTCGACGAACAACCCCATTGTCATCTTCAATAAAAAAGTCCTCACTGGACGTGAGCTTCAGGGCCATCTGGCCGTATGTTTTTATTCCCTGGCTACTATGGGCTCCGGTTTCAATTTAACTACCGGTAGAGGTACCGTGAACTTGATACAACATGCATATAAGTCCGTTCAGCAAATTGCCAAGGCTCTGCGCTTGGATGAGCAGGATGAGGACCTGAAAGCCTTTTACGCCAAGATTATCGTCTACTGCACTATAATCGAGGATCGACTGATCGCAGCTGTAGAAAGCGCTATTTTACCATCGACCGACACTATTCATATCGTTTTAAACCCCCTGAGGCGAATGTCTACGATATGTCTCGAAGGATCGTCTCATACCTCAATCGACATTTGGTTGCGCGAATTGAAACTGGTCCAGGACAAGATACGAACCATCAGAGATAATAGCAAAAAGATCACTATTGTTGGCAAGCAGTTAAATCTTGGAACAACAGCGGGCGACTATTCTGAGATTGCAACATTACTTGACCAATGCGAAGAGGAGCTACGCGTCAGATATCCTGAAGACCCATCTCAATGGGCTACAGAGGATCTTGGTCCCCAGCTGAGCATAGCAGAGCCAACCTACGCCGTCCGAAGTGCCGCACAGTCAATTTTCGAGGCTATGGTCGCATGTAAGGATTGTCCATGCACACCAGCCCATGACTTAAGTGCCCGTTTATCCCTAGGGACTTATCGAAGACCAGAACCCGAGTCGGATGCAGAGCTGAACGAAGTTGATTTCAACATGTTTCTTTCCTCGCGGGACGACTGGCAAGAGGTCATCATCCATACAACCAAAGATAAGCAAGTCAGGATGGTGGTCAGCGAGGGACCTGAGATACCAGCCCAGGTCAAATCCTCACCTGCTATCAGGACCATGAAGGTGAGGAGCATATGTGAACAGATCACAAAGATCAGCTCGAGAACCTCCTACCGTCTAGTATTCAAGATCATCCGGAATCAGCTTTATAAACTGCAATCAGAAAGGAGCTGCGGTGGCGATTACAATTCGCACAATGCCGTATCTTTGGATGAGTTCCTCAGAAATAGATCTGGCTCATTTACCGAGAAGACAAAACGGATACTGGCTGTTATCCTAAGTTCCGCTACATTCCACCTTTATAATACACCATGGTTACTACCCGGTTGGAACTCATCTGATGTATGGTTCTTCCGTACGTCTTCATCAATCGTACCGCTGAGACCATTTATACATCGACCACTATCAGGTCTTAACCACGCTACGAATGATTGCGGTTCGGCTTATGGAGTGAGTCAAGACGGAAGCATCAACACGGAGGATCTGGACCCAGATGATATGGACCCAGATGACGTTCTGGGACATAATTGTCCTGCACTTATTGTTCTCGCAACAATGCTGTTGGAGATATACTTTGTGGCTCCATTTGACATTCTAGCTCGAAAGTACAACGTCTTTTTAGAGTCTCAGTCACAGCCCACCGCCTTCTCAAGGTATATGGATGTCAACTGTGTTTTCCAAGCCTGTCGGAAAGAAATTCCAGAAAACTCTCAATTCTACCTGGCGGTGGAAAACTGCCTCGACCCAAATGTTTGGCAAGATGAGAATGGCAATACCCTTGACGACCTAACATTGAGATCTAAGATTTACAGCGAAGTGGTTCTACCTTTGGAAACTGAACTCAGCCAAGCTTACAGCGATATCCAAATTCAAGATCTCGACCGGTTTGCACAGAATGTGGATTTTGGGAGTTGGGGACAGCTTTCACAAGCGTGGGAACAGCAGAATCACGTCCCTGTTTTGCAATCCATTGATAAGATATATGGATCTATAGGGAGATGTCGGCGGGATCCACCAGGACTACGATTGAACCTTGAAATCAGAGACACCGAGACTCGAGCCGGAAGGAGTCAACAGGATTCCCAACCAAACAAGCGTCGATTTAGCCGCTCACCCAGTGGTGCCGAGACAGAAAGTCTATCGTCACAACTACCGCTGTTGGCAGATGCACAGGCATTCACCCGATCATCATATACCGTTGGCATTCTGTGTGCGCTGCCCCTCGAGCTCCTCGCGGTACGAGCGCTATTTGATGTTAAGCATTGCAATCCCAAATACGTGAGAGGAGACAGTAACACCTATGCACTGGGGACAATGAGTGGGCACATGGTAGTGGCAGCTTGCCTACCATCGGGCGAATATGGGACAAATGCTGCTGCCGAGTCGGCCTCTAATATGAAAAGAACCTTCTTCAACGTCGAGTTCTGCCTTCTCGTTGGTATCGGAGGTGGTGCCCCTACGCAGGAAAATGATATACGGCTGGGTGACGTGGTTGTAAGCTTACCAACGACCAAGTATCCAGGCGTTATACAGTATGATCGTGGCAAGGAGATGGAGGGTAACACTTTCGAACTTACTGGGAGTCTCCACCCACCTCCTCGTTGTCTGATGACGGCTGTTAGCTCTCTTCGTTCAAATCCCGATCTACCTTCCAATGCCCTTCAATATTCACTTGAAGAGATCGTCAGGCGGGTCCCGGAAGCTTTAGCGCCACGATACCAGCATCCAGGGGAGGACCAGGACTGTCTTTTTCAGGGTGCTTGTCTTGCTTGCCGGGCAAATGGAGAATGTACTAAAGACAGCCACATGAGCTCCAGACCAGACCGAGCGACGTATTATCCTGAGATTCACTACGGGCTTATCGCTTCAGGGAATAGGGTTCTCAAAGATGGAAGTGTAAGAGATCGCTGGGCGAAGCAATATGGCATCTTGTGTTTTGAAATGGAGGCAGCCGGAGTTATGAATACGTTTCCCTGTCTGGTCATTCGAGGCATCTGTGATTATGCGGACTGTAACAAAAACAAGACTTGGCAGCATTACGCAGCTGCAACGGCAGCTGCTTATGCAAAGTTATTGTTACAGCATACAGCTGCCAACGATACCAACTGGACTAGAGGGAAACAAGAGGATGTGGATGATGGTCAGTTGCACAATGAGCAAGAAGGCTGGTCTAAGCGGCAAAGACTGGATGAAGAAGCACAATAATAAACACTGCTACGACAAGTCATATACTTGCATAGCATCATCTTCCACCATAGCTTCCCATATACCCTTCACATAATCATCATCAGTAAAGTCGCAAGGCCATACAACTCTCAGCAATGCCGCCTTTACATCCTTCCACGTCTTCAAACCCAGAACCCGACTCCGCTCCCGCGCAAAATCTTCAAAATACGGTTTAATTGCAGGGTCGTGTGCGAGGTCACCCTGCTTCTCGTGCACTTGAAGACTTATCACCGCAACAAATGACTCCCAGAAAAGCAGATCTGCTAGCTCAAGTGCATTTGGCTTTTGTAGAGCATAGTTGAGATCGCGCTGAAGTATCCTCATTGTGTAGAGATAATTTTCTCTTGTGAAGGGTCGCCAGAGTACCACTATCTGCTCCAAATACAGCTCGGTTGCGATCAATAATCCAACCCACGAAGTCTTCTGGTTATCTTCGTCAATGTTGTTTGCCGGAGACATGTTACTTTTAGACAAAGAACCTTTGTGTGCTTGAATAAAGCCATCGTACAGCATTGCTGACGCCTCTGATTGCCAGAAGTCATATTGTATCTGGTGAGTAGTTCTGGGTAATGTTTTTGAATACCCATCGTAGAAGTTGCGCGTTAAAATTCGAAGTCCTGGCAGCACACGGGCAACTGAAATATCCTGAAAGATGTCTCCGTTGTAGTTGAAGGTTACAGGGAACTCGCGAATAGCGTTTAGTGCGACGCTGTGAAAGTATTGACCCCTGTCATCCGCGATATGCCAACTGCCTATACTGGGAGTATCATTCAGAGATGCTGAACTGGTCGTGGTCTCGCTGAGGTCTATAGGTCGTCGCATAAACTTAAGAGCCGTCGTCGTACCGTGCATAAAGGTAGAGGTTCTGGGGACGTCAATATCGGTAAAATACGAAATGAACCGATGAAAGCACGTACATTAGAAAGTATCGATCTGATAGCCTTTGGTCCAGGATCGTGCCCCCCGTAGCCACATGCCCTTCTCTGTAGCGTGAAAGAGCGTATATAGCATTCAAATGTTTCCCTGCTATCTGGTGATCTCCGCAACAAACCTGCAACAGCTTAGCGCCAATACTATTATTATTGTTATTATATATTTACCTCTGTGTATGCTAACAACGCTATCTGCTTCGTAATAGGCGCACAGAGTGTAAAGTCTCCCTTGGCAAACCATTCCTTTACTAAGCGTACTGTCTCAAGTGTATGGAAGTAAAAGGTCTGCTCAAAGGCTCCAATATTACCATAGTTGAATCCAAAATAGGTAGCTGCAATTAAAACTGCACTTCGAAGTGCAGTAGGGTCTGATATAATGTACGCCATGCTATTGAATTTTAGCTTCTTGCAAAGGAACGCTAAATTAAATAAACAAACCGTCTTTGGTGGCGGTCTGAAGATGAAGCACTAGTGCCTCCTTCTGGTTGGTAGACTGATAACAACACGTTAACAATGAGACATCAGTCAAGGATGAAGCGCCTTACAATAATGAAAGAGTTCATGCGATTTCAGCGGCATCTTAATTGCCAAACAGTCCAGGTTCTTCTTGGAACCCGCTACAATGAGTTGGTGAGTTAAACTCTGCGTATTGGGCACCTCTGGTTGTTTCGAAGAGGTTGAAGCGTCCCATGGGGCATGTTCCCATGGCTGTGCAGCCCCAGCTCTCTCCAGCGCTCTTCTTTCGCTTAGAGGAGCTTGAACGGGTGGATATTCACAAAACTTGTTGATCCTGATACAGTTTTGGCTGCGCGTACGTAATCAGCATTTGAACAAATAACCGATTGTCAGCTCACCATATGGGACGATTCTCGTCACATTTTACTCGTCGAGTTTTACACTCAATGCAGCCCATGCGGCTACGTGTATGGGCACGCCGCTGTCGGGCTTTAACAGGCTTGCTGTCATTTGGCGGCATGGTTCCAATCGCAATCCCAGTATTGGGCGGTAGGATTTTGTGAGGACGCGAAACTTGATTGCTAAGATATCATGAGGGTTTTTAAGCAGTCAGCACTAACCAGATTTGGGTGGATATACGTCGTCTGTTGAGGCGCCAAGCTACATGTTAGAGAAGTACTTATCAGATATATGCCAAGAGGTTGCAATCATATTAGTCTGGTGGGAAAGTACCTCGTCTAATTTACCTAAAGTGGCCTGCAAAGTATCGCACTATCACCTTTTATAAAAGATGATCTGTGTTTATTTAGCTGTATAACCTTTTTAAATAACTTGTAAAGAGCCATTGGATAAAAATTGTCTAAACAGAGGTTACAACAATTGTGTTGTTTGAAACGTATGTTTTGCAGGACTCCCGCCTTAGAAAAACATTAAACAGGGAGGTTATAGCTTATCTGGTTCCGTCTGCAATAGATGGCTAGGACATTGCTTGTATTAGTTATACCTTCTACTACGGAGGAGGGCTTTGCTTACACGAAGGGCTGCTACCTTCCAGAAGATCAGCGGGTTCATTAGCCAACTGCTGTCAGTAAACCGGACACGACCTTGTCTAAAGTGCCAAATCGCCATCGAAACCAACGCCTGAAGGTAAATAATCGGACGCATGCTTCGAAAGAATGACCATAAGCTCGATGCTGGTAAAAGTAACAGTAGAGAAGCAGGGGCTTACTGAAAAGCCAATTTTATAGGATATGGTTACAAGCTGTGAGACCCGGGGACAACTATCTATATGCTACAAACTGTTTATTTCCATTCATTTATGCCTTAATGCCAGCGAGTACCTCATTGATATTGTCGGTGATAACCTTGATAGGATCTGATGCATCCATGTCTGCTTGGATCTTCTTTGCACCCTCCTTGTATTTGGGATTAGAAAGTACCTCATCAACGCCAGCTCGAATAGCCTCACTTGTAGGACTTCCTGTCCTGAGGTTAACAGCCACACCAGCCCACTCTATAATGGCACACATCTCGGTCTTATCCTCGCTCTCACCTGCAACCACCAGAGGCGTTCCGTGAGCAAGAGAAGCACGCACTCCACCGTAACCACCATTGCCAACGAAGACCGAGGCCAATGGAAGAATATCATCATAGGTAAGGTAATCAATGACCCGGGTGTTGTCAGGAATAGCAATATCTGAATCGAGTTGTGCTCCGCGCTGACCCAAGACAACGATCACAAGGGTATTGGGACGATCCTTGAGTGCATCTATCGCCGGGATGACGATGTCCTTGTAGTCCATGCGTACAGTACCTTGACAGACAAAGACAATGTCTTTGCCTGTTGAGTTTGTAACTTCCTCCCACCAAGCTGGCTTGCTTGCTGTTGAGGTATCAGCTTTGGGAATCTTGGGCATTCCGCCAGCGAATCGAAGACTTGGAGGTGCATCGCTTCTCGGAAACATCATCGAAGACGAACACATTTGCAAAAATCGGTCGGGCCAAACATACGGCGCATCGTTGAAAAAGGTTTGATCATCTGGCTCGCCCCCAAGATCTTTCAAGATACTGTTAAATAGCGCGAAAGGACTAGAGAATAAGGTGTTCCTCATCATTTCCCACATCATGGCATACTGAGCCCTTTGCTCCGGAGAGGTCGGGAGCGGTAACCCCGTGTTAAATGGGGGAGTGTCGGCGCTAGTTATGGAGATGGGATTGATGCCGATACCAATGAAAGCATCTGGCTTGACTCCTCGTGCACCTCTTTGCAGCGGCAGCGAACCTGCGTATGCGGATTCATTGAGAAGTACAACAGGTCTGCCGGGATGCTCCTCCCTGACCTTGGTGATGGCTTTCTGCACTGCGGCTAGCTGGTCTGGAATAACTTTAATGAAACTTTGCTCCAGTGTCCAGGCAAGCTGTTCTGGTCCAGGTTCCATTAGCTCCCTCTCAGGCCATTTGGAGTCGCGGTCTTCGTCAACATAGTCTGCGTAGCCCTGAATGGCAACGTAGTCGCATCCAATATCTTCGAACCGCTTTCTGTAGCCACTAGCACAGACAGCTGTGACGTGATAGCCATCGAGCATCAATGCCTAGACCAATTAGCATGGAAGATAAAGCCATAGCTTATGTTGTCCTGGACTTACTTTGGCAATTGTGGTAATGGGATTGACGTGACCCGCACCAGGGGTACAGGTCATAATCAGCAGAGGTTTCAGTTGGTCAGCCATGGTAGATTATACTGAGTGAAGGAGATAGTGATTGATAGAGTTCAATGTTTGTAGTGATTGTATATATCAACAGGCTAAGACAAGAAACGAAGGGCTTTACAGGGAGGCAAACTGCATATCACGTGAGGTTCGAAAGGAAGACAGAGAGAGCGATTTAATGAGTTTCCAAAAAGACTTAGCAAAGATAATTTACCTGAGAGATGTTTTTATGGAGTTAGTCGGGGCGCAAAGAGCGCTTAGGATGGGTCTGCAGACAAGGGTCGAGTTAGGCCTGCACCTAGCCCAGCCTACGGTATCGATAATACTCCGGAGGATTGAGCACGGGCGGGTTGCTAGTAACTAGGATCTGATTCCCTGCTATCTATTGTGGACTCCTAACATGTATGATATTAGCGTGCATGCAACCCTGTCTGCCTGTGCATGGTCCAGAACGCTGCCCCTGCAGCAATGGACTAGAAGCCAATCTTTTTGTTTTTGTTTCCCCCAGCGCTCTCCACCGTCAGAGTCCGCTCATTTCAAGACACTGAGTTGCTCGACTCATCGCGATAATTGCCTACGCAATTTGACCAAACAAACTTCATCGGCATTAATTACCAAAGATGAGTTTATCGAAGCCTTCGGGGCCTAAGGGCCGCAAATACTGGCTCGACAATCTAAGAGCTGTCATGACAACCATTGTCATCATCAACCATACAGGCGCAGCCTACGGTGGTGGTGGCACAGGGGATCACCCAGGAAGCTTCGCCAAAACATCACCTATCGTATTGCCCTATGTCGCTTTTCACTACGCTTATGGCCTTGGACAGTTCTTCTGGCTTTCAGGGAACTTAACGGCTAAGTCGCTCTCTAAGGGTTCATGGACAGAGTTCGTCAAGAGCAAACTCCTGAGGCTGGGCCTGCCATCGCTCTTGTATTCCATCTTTCTCGAGCCGCTTCAAAAGATCGCCACACGGCCCGGAGATCTCCGTGAGAATCTAAAGAATTACTGGAAGGCGGTGCTTGAGCATAAGGGCTGGAAAGAACCTGGAGGCGGGACCGTTTGGTACACGACGACGCTGCTGATGTTTGATCTCTGCGCTGTTCTTCTTACCCGCTGTCTGCATCTATTCAAGACCAAGGGTGCTCGCTCGCCAGAGTTCCTCAGCGTGGCCAAAATCTACGGGCACATGTGTCGCTGGGGATGGCTGGTAATTGCCGGAACCAGATTTTTGGTTGGCACAAAGTTCCCTATGGGCTCGAGGCTCCCCGTGATTCATGTTCAGCCGTGGTTCCTACCTCAGCACATCTATGGCTACGTATTGGGCTACATGGCTTCTGTTTTGGGTAAGTCACGAATGTCGAGCTTGTATGAGAACAAGTCCGGACCACTTGGCAAACTATCCATGGCCAAGGCCAGTGCCATCTCTTTGGCGTTGATACCAGTTATCTTGATTCCCAGCTTTCTGCGAGACAGAAAGGCTAGCAAGAAAGAGGATAGTGATAAGGATTCGATCCCTCCTAATAAGGGTGGCATGCAACTGTCGGGATGGACTGCAGACGCCGCACTCTTTGCTCTCTGGAACGAATTCACTTTCGCGACAGTTGGTCCTGCTTTTATGTCTCTTTGGGAACACAACTACAACCGACCAGGAAAGCAGAGGTTATGGTCTCCTCGCTATGCTTACGCAGCATATCTGCTTCATTCGCCCATATCGTGGTTTGTTGGTCGAGGTTTGCACACTGCCTTGTGTAGAGGGGAGGAGAGACCAGCTTGGATGGACTCTGAGTCTTGGCAGAATATCGGACCTGTCTTTATGACAGCAACGGCTGGCTATATCGAGGTTGTTGCTTCCTTTGGGGTTGGTATGCTCTTGGTTGATCATGTACCGGGTGCGGGTTCAATTCTTTAAGAATTCTTCGACCCAGTTTTGTCATTCTTTAACCGGTGGACCCTTTTTGTTAATATGTATGTAATATGTTCTATAATTAAGTTGCTATCTAGATTGTATAGCTAGTTTGCTTTTTGTAATAGTGTGCAGCATGTTAAGAATATCTTATGTGCGAAATCACTTATTACTACTATATTTAGAGGCTTAAAAGCTTAGCGGCATTTTGTACATAGATACCGTTTCGTTGAGCCTCACTGAATATTGCTTCAAGACCCGTATCCAAGGCATCCGCCAAACCTACCACTAGCCTTTCAGGAGTAAAGGGATAGTCTGTCCCATAAACTAGCCTCTGCTCTCCTCCCTCTCCTAGTATCCTAAGTAGGCCATGGATGGCATTAGGTAGAGGAAACCCAGCGAGATCAAAGAAAAACCGCTCCCGCAATAATTTCTCAAACTCAGCAGTCTGACTCTCTGCCCCTGATATCAAAGTCGCAAAAGCACCAATGCGATCGAGCATTGAAGGCAGTGCGCAGCCACAGTGAGACATGATGTACCTGATGTCTCCGTATTTAGCAACAGTTCCCGAGAGAAGCAGATTCGCTACGGCGCGAGTCTCGTCGAACATAAACTCCATCATCGGCCGCGGATACTTTTCAAGTGGCTTGACTGCTTGTAACTGTGGCCGAGAATTTGTCTCTGCAAGTACAGGGCCAAGAATGTTGCATGTCGTCGGGTGGATGAACAGTACAGCCTTTCGAGCGTTCAGATGTGCAAATACAGTATCAAGTTCGTCATCGCCTAGGTAAACGCCGTTGGCATTTGACAGAACCGCAATTCCTAGAGCCCCCAGCTTGTCCAAAGCATAGTCGATCTCGGCAATAGATTCTTCGACCAGCGGCAAAGGCAACGATGCAAAGAATCCAAAGTGCGAGGGATGATCGTTGCAAATAGAAGAAAGTTCCTCATTAACCTGGCGGGTTAACCGTGCTGCATTGTTATCATTACTCGGCGTCAAGTGTGTCCCTGGTGAGGTGATGCTTAGTATCGATTTGCTAATGTTGAGCTTCTGCATAAGGGCAATATGCTGCTTCGGACTCCATTGCTGAACCTTGTTAGTAACCAATGGAATCTCTATATGAGCTAGCCACGTACAGGGAGAGCAGGCATGCCATCAGGCTTTTCGTGGCCATTTTCGATAGCATATTGACGATATCCTGGAGCCACAGCGTGACAATGGAGGTCAATTCGCTGCTGCATTGAATTTAATTTTGGTGCGGATTGCATAGGTTCCTTCCAGTGTGCCTTGTCGATATGGGTTTGCGTATGGATACAAATACGAGATAGGTAAGTGGATGAATAATGGGCTGGGGGCTGAGCTTTTCACGCAGCGAAGGTAAAGACAGCCAAGCCCACTATAATCCTCAATGGCCAGTTACTGTATTTTTCTAACATACTCCGCCTGGATTGCCAGATATCTGGGTCCAAGCCCTGATGGGCTTGAGCAGGTCGGTATGGCATGCTAGGAACTGATAATGCACGGAACTTTGAAACCCTAGTTACACATTCACCGTCACATCGTCTTGCCACGTAACGGTGAGTCTGTTGTCTCTGACTGTCCTTATCTCGGCTCAAACTAATTATCGCGCGTGCTCCGTTGGGCAGACTAGCAGAGTACGGCAGGAGGGGGCGGGGCGGAAGGATTTACACGGTTTAGATGCATAAACAGGGGATCAAGTGGCTAAGACGGCACCACTTGCAGGGTCCTGCATGATCGGTGGTGAATCCCTGAGCCACTAGGCTGGTAATGCCAATTTTGTTGTAATGTGGATCATACTCACACCGTTTATTTCCCGAATTATCCGATCACATGGATTCGAGAGTGAATTTTTCGCGCCCAATCACAAGGTTTTCTAGGGTAGGATACACAAAAGAATAGCGCCAACGAGAGATAACTCAGCAGAGGAGAAAGAGATTTTACTGAACAATCTCCAAATAAATTATTAATCAGATGAATTTAGTTTATAACTCTGTATACCGTTATAGTAAAGGACAATAGGCGGTGGTTTAAAATAGGCACATGGGATAATAATGTAATAACTATCTAGAAACACAACAGAGAAAAAAGGGGACAAGAGCATGAGAGAGTATCAAAACGTTATAAGCTGTTACTTACCAGAATAGAAAATCAAGGTATCGTCACGCCTGGGAGTCATTCCATTTCAAAGGTTTTATTAAAGAAAATAACAGGCGCTGGGAATTTGCTGATGTTAATAGCTGGCTTTGGCTGGACAATCAGCTATTCCTCATCTGCTGCAGACCCTTCAGTTGCGTAATAGAGTGCGTTGAATGTAGAAGTCTTCTCGCTTAGAAGACGCTTCGGTGGACCAATCTCCTTCACCCTTCCATGATCCAAGACAATAGCCGTATCGAAGTCAAGTAACGTACGCAAGCGATGGGCGATCATGATTATAGTTCGACCGGGAAATCCATCCCTAATAACTTGTTGGATGGTAGCATCCGTGGTCGGGTCAATACTGCTTTACATTAGAATGCTCGCGGGCTAATTTGTTTGGGAAATGGTGACTAACTGTCCAGTGGGCTCGTCGAGGATTACGATACTGCTGCTCCGTAGAAGGCTTCGGGCGAGACAGAACAGTTGCCTCTCGCCGTGTGAAAAAGAGTCGCGGCTTAGTAAACCATCTAGTCCTCCAAGAGATATGACCCTTTTCCACAAAGTGACCTTCTCTAGAGCTGCAGTCATCTCCTGGTCGGCGAGAGGCACATGCCAGGGGTTCAGGTTTTCTCGCATCGTTCCGTCAAACAAAAACGGCTCTTGTGTCACATAATTGAGCTTAGATCGAACATCTTCACAATGGAGTGTCGAAAGGTCGGTACCGTCGATAAGAACTCTACCCTGGTAGCAGGGTATTATCTGCAGGAGAGCTGCCATGAGGCTACTCTTGCCGCTATGTGTTTGAAGCTACGTTAGCGGGATGGGAAAATAGAATGTGCCCTGTATCAGAAAGCTTACCTGCCGGTCCTACCGCAGACACCAAGCTTCTCACCAGGTTTGATATTGAACGTAATACTGTCCAAGGCTAATTTTGGCGACACCTCTAATCTTGTGGTAATATCTTCATAAGTGGCACTGACGTTCTCAAAAGTGATACTGCCCGTCAACGGCCAACCCTCACTCAGGTTTGATGACGCTTGATCTGACTGTATTTCACAAGGGGTCTCACGCGTGAATGTGTAGATACGCGAAACAGCACCCAGTGAAGTCTCCATATCTGTCCATTGCATGACAAGATCGCACAGACTTTTTGCCAGTGTCGTGACATGAACAACGGCTAGGCCAACTAGTCCAGCACTGACCTTCGTGCGAAGAGCAATGGCAGCTCCAATGACGATCAGTTCTGTGCCTGTGGCGATGAGAGATAGGACAAGTATCAGCCAGCGTTGAACGCAGTAAAGGGTATAGAGGGGCTTTTGACACGAATCCAAGAGGTTGTAGATCTTTTGAACATAAGCTGAGCTCCAGCCAAAGGAGTGGATCGTGGTGATTCCCTGGATACTGTCGAGAAACAGCGACACGATAGGTGCCTTTTGTTCGAGTCTATTTAAGAAAAGGTAAAACATTAGCCTTTTGACCAGAACATGCTGAAAGAAAACAATGACAAGGGGAAACTGACTCGAGTAACCGCAACTGCCTGGAAGTGCGCAAGTATAGCATTTGAAGCAGATAAAGCACAATGGCAATTCCTGGTGCACCTATGGCCAAGTAAGGGACAGCCGAGATAGCAACACCAATGCTTGCTAGGCACGCGAGCAGCGCTATAGACTCAAACGTTAGTCTGCTAAAAGGGCGAGATAAAACATTTATACGTACCCATCACTGTCAAAAGAATGTTGAATGGCAGTTGCCAGTCACATAAGCGGATGTCCTGACTGAACCTAACAATCGTTAGTTCAAAGGAAAAAAAGTGCCTATCTAATAGTTGCGCTCACCTATTTATAAGAGATGCTGTGTCTTCTATGCTTGTAAGAGCTGTCAACGGAGCCCTTATTCCATGTATATGTTAGCAGCAAATTCAGGACTTGGATAGCACTAAAGCGCAGTGGCTTACCTCATCGTGGTTGTCAACAAGTCCGCGTGCATGACGTGTGATGCCTTGTAGGCCAATTTGGTGAAGAAGAAACTAATCGAGGTCAGCATGATTTATCTGAGAAACAGTACAAGGCTCCTTGAAAAGGACTCACATGGGGGTTATTAGCATCCCAATAGTGATGAGAGTGGCCCAGGTAGCGTAGAGGCCTAGCCAGTAGCCAAGACCTCGGCTGCCATGGGAATCCTCGGCCCACCACACCAGCCAAACACCAAAGATTGCGTTCAGTACCATGTAGAGACTGATGCCAGTAACGAAGGTACCAACACCAAGCCAACCCATAGCACCAAGGTAGTACGTAAAGGGCCTCCAGTCTCCCTGCTTTCTGCGCAGATCATCGACCTTGGTTTTGAGTTGAGATGCGTACTCTCCTCGACTAGCTTCAAGCTCTTTGACTTGGACCACGGGATCTCGAGGCAAAGAAGAAGGCTGTGAAGACTTTCCACTTTGGTGTTGTGAAAAATATTCTTGCCGTGTGGCGAGTTCTGCATATGGACCTGAGTCGATGACTTGGCCATCTTGGCCCATGAGCAAGACCTGATCTGCGAGACACAGAATCTGCGACGAGTGCGTTGCTACAACAACAGACATGTTTCGCGAATGAACTATTCCATCCTTGCTGAATAAATTGGTTATCAAGGAAGATGTAGTACGCCCATCAAGGGCACTTGTTACATCATCAAAGATTACCCGTGCCTTTCTGGAACACAAGGCTCGAGCGATAGCCTAGAACGATGTTAGTCTTGACTTAGAAACCAGTCTTGTCCCAGTCACTCACGATACGCTGCTTTTGTCCACCACTCAGCTTCGATCCTCCACTGCCAACTTCAGTAGAGTCCCTGTTGGGCATATTATCCAGATCCTCACGAAGTTCACAACTGTGAAGTACAGATTGATACCAGCTTTCGTCCACTTCAGATTGACCAAGAATGTTATCGCGGATAGTGCCTTCAAAAATCCAAGGAGTTTGAGAGCAGTAAGCGATGTTGCCTGAGGGGAAGAGACCCGAAGGGTGGATTTGTTGAGAAGCAAGCAGCTTTCGAAGAAGGGTAGATTTGCCACAGCCGCTTGGCCCTGTGATAGCAATAATAGAATTTGGCATGAACTGAATCGGTAGGCGACTGTTTTGGTCATATCGGACTTCAAGCTTCCCACGAGACTGCTCGATATATTCTAGAGCAATACTCGACTCAGGTTCTACCAGGATGTCCTGTCTGGCACTCTGGCCAGTGAGGTCTGAGCTGCTAAATGTAGCTGTCGAGGGGATAAGATCCTCGGGGGTCCGAAGAAATGATTGGATTCTACCGTAACATCCGATTGCTTGTGCTCCCATAGGGATGGCGAGCAGTAGCTGCATAGCAGGAGCGGATATGAGGTTGAGAATTGAAAAGCTGGTGACAGCCGTTGCCTCTGAGAAGTTGGGCTGTCCGGAAACCATCTTGGCAATTGAGTATGCGCCAAACGTGACCAGAGGGGCTAGGACCTGAGGGGCGGAAGCTGTTATAGGAAGCATTAGAAAGGTGTTCAGATTGTATATGCATAATAGAACATTCATACCGGATGCCAAGGCAGAGCAATTGATGATTCTGAACATCTGGGATATTCGTAGCTCATTCTTCCGCTTCTCATGCAGTTTATCTTCTAAAATTCTAGAAAGCCCAAGAAGCTTGACAGAATGCAAGAAGCTGAGTGTATGGGTTGTCAAGTCAATTCTTTTTTCGATTTGATCAAACCAAGCGGACTGATGACCAGCGATCCTGGAGCCGATGACGGCAACAAGTGTAAAGGTTACTAGTGGAAAGAAACAGTCAGCAGGCCGACGATTTGGGTGTTTGATACGTAGACTAGGAGTCTTCTAGACCTACAAAGAATCACGACGATTGGTATGCAGCAGACCGCACCTAATTGACGATAGAGAAGGTATGTTCCGATCACGATCTGCAAGAGATGAGCGCATGGCTCCAGTAATCTCCATGAATCGTTAACGATAGTTTCCACATCCGCACTCATAAGAGTGAAGGCGGTCATCTGGTGTAAGTCGTTTCCTCTCAGCTGGAGAACCTTGGAGTAAATCAGGGGGACAAGTGCGCCACGGGTCATGGTCATAAGACGACCAACGTAGTGGAAGCCCCATGGGATTACCAACTTTATCAACTATGTCAGCTAACATTTGAAAGTGATGGGGTACATAAGACTCTTACAGCATTGGTCATGGAAACACAGAAGAACCCTCCGAGAAGCCCATAGCCTACGTTTATAGGACGATCAGCTGAGTCCAGGAAGGTCACCAGTTCCTGGATGAGCAGCGGTTGGCAGATGTTCAGGCCGACCTGGACTAGATTTGCAAGTAGTATGATGTAGAGCTCTTTGGGGAAACTAGCAAGGACATCTATGAACAAAGAAAGAGGTCCTACCGAAACCCCTGTTTACTGTTAGCAATGATGCAATTGTGGGCAAGAGCCAGTACTGACTCCTCTTCCATCGCCGTTCAACCTTAGCTGTTAGCGTCTGTGATGCTAGGTTCTCATTGATAGGTGGTAAGTCATCGGAAGACATGACGGTTTTGAAACCCATAGATAATACAGGAAACAACCAGATGAAGAAAGCTCTCGAGAAGAGGCTACTTCGAAGCTCTAGGGACGATTTAGAGTACTCGGGTAGCAGGATACTTGCTTTATCTCTAGCATCGGCCAGGAGAAGAAGTAACTTTACCACCACGATCGCAACCAGAACTCCAACGACTGTATTGCTGTCTGGAAGAAGAGACTGTGTCCTTGCTCGGACAGCATCTAGTAGTGTAGTCAAAAGTAAAGAGGCTGATAGAATGAAAGATGGCCTGATGGCCTTTCGATGTTCCCAATAACATAGCGCAGTAAGGCAGACGCTGGCGAGTAACTGAAAGGTTCCCGATAATACAAGGAGGACACGATGAGATGCCTGACTCCTGCAAAGGAAGGCTAGTAAAACAGCATGGAGAGCATCAAGTGCCACAAAGCCGAACTAAAGGGGTCATTTAGCTTAACATAAGGGGAACAAAACACCGAGAGATGTCAGACAATGTTTTGCATACCAATTTAATGCTGAGCAAGCAACAGTCACGGGTCTTGGCAGATCTTGCCCAGAGCGAGTATATCCTCCAAGGAATAATGGCAACGATTAGACATGATGGAGCGAGTGAGAGTATGCTTTCCTCAAAAGTAACTATCCACAAATTAATTAGTTGCCCGACTCCCAGACATCGCGTGGAAAAGATGTGTACCAGTAAAGTCGAATCCGCCACGACAATCTGCCAGTCCAGGCACAGTAGGTCCAAAAGTATTGTCCTTGCAGATATGGGAGTAGCCCTCCGAGTGCGACATGATGCAGAGCGTGTGGCGCTGTATTGTTGTGTCCACTTAGCGATCTGCAGGTTAGCTAACGACAGCCAGTTGTAGTCCGGGCCGGATGATGTTTTGTTCCGGGACCTTCTTCAACAGTTGGCATGGATGGGTCACAGGAGTTGGAGACATGAACACAATGTCGAAGCTCGCTGCGACGACGGTCAATTGCTGGCATTGACGCTGGCAGTTCCACGTCCAAACACTTCCCGAAAGATTGTCCGCGCTAAGCCGTCCATTGCTTCCCAGAAAGATTTGTCATTTCGCATGTTCGGAACAAGTCCAATGAGGAAGGTCACACATTGATTGCTCAGAGCAAGGCTAGTGATAAGGAAGGTTCCACGCTGATGGTATCCTGCGTCCAGGGATCTGATCCTTTCGGACCTCCAAACCGAAAGGGTTAGCCGGTTCCACCATAACGGAACCTGTGGAGCATTGCAGTAGATAGCTCAGAGGCTAGACTATAGGGTTTACTGCGATAAACGAGATATCAGGACGTTTAGAATGTCGCCGCAATTGCGGTGGAAGTTCATTATAGCGCAGTTTGAATTTTCAAAACAGCTTCGGTAATAGGTGGCCTGATTTTTCAGATACGGGCAAGGATGTGAGAATTCACAGGGCGCCTAGGTACGGGGGTGATTATGTTTAGTCTGTTTCTTAGGCGAACTCGGTTTGTGATGAAGGAGGCAAAAAGTCAGATGCAGACCAGGTTTTGTCACGGAACCTCAATTTCCTTGCTCGTACTCATCTCACTCACCGAAAGCTTCTCAATCCGATTGCCCTCCAGCATGTATCTGCAAGGAATGATGGGCGTTCCCAGTATCGTCCAGTTATGCATACCCATAGTTCTTGCGGTTGGCTTTGTTCTGCTGAGGCAATACCTCGCTAGTCGCAGACCCAAGGACTTTCCTCCAGGGCCCCCGACAGTACCCTTCCTGGGGAACCTCACCATGGTGCCTTCATCTAAGGCGTTTCTCAAGTAGGTGACCGCTCTTCAAGATAGTTTGTAGACCCGTAGTAACACGCAGATAGATTTCATGAGATGCAAGCCGAATATGGGTCTATAATTGGTCTTAAAATTGGTTCACAGAACTTTGTCGTGTTAAACAGTTACAAGCATGTGAAAGCGTAAGTCAGCGCATCCCTCAGACTGTGATCATGTGCTGAACTATCACACAAGACTCTATGACGAGCGAGGCGCTATCTATTCCAGCCGAGCCAATACTTTTCTTGCCAACGAGCTTGTCTGTCCCAATGAGATACATATTCTTCTCATGCAGTACGGTAAAGAGTGGAGGAAGCAACGCAAGATTCTGCAGTCGCTTCTCAGTGTCTCCGTGGTAGATAAGCTACTCCCCCTCCAAGAAGCCGAGACTACACAAACTATGGTTCAGCTTCTCCAAGATCCTGAAGGTTACTACGACCATATCCGTCGATATACCACGGCAGTGATTCTTGCATCGGTCTATGGCCAGCGTGGCTCCTCCTTTAACCACCCCAATGTTCAAGCCCTTTACCATGCTCAGGATCAGTTTACTGCCCTCCTAGAGCAAGGAGCCAGTCCTCCTGTAGATGCCTTCCCTTTCTTACGAGTGATCCCCGAGCTTCTGGCGTCTTGGAAGACAAGAGCTAAGGCGGTGCGCAAGGAACAGAAGGGTTTATACCTTAGGCTTGTTCAAGAAACTAGAGATCGCTTGAGCCGTGGTAAAGGCAATGATTGCTTTCTGAAGACTATGCTGGATGACCAGGAAAAGAACGAAATGGATGATGAGCACATTGCTTATCTGGCCGGGAACTTGGTAAGGGCGTCCCGATCTATCATTTCACGACATCCCTGTACTGTGTTCGTCTAACAACTTTGAATAGATGGAAGCTGGTTCTGACACCACTGCCTCAACACTACTCTCATTTCTTCTCGCAATGATCAAGTACCCAGTCGAATTCAAGAAGGCCCAGAGGGAAGTTGATCAAGTATGTGGACCGTCGAGATCTCCAACAGCAGATGACATAGATCAACTTCCTTTCATCAAAGCATGCATGTATGAGGTATTTCCAGACTATCCGCTCGGTCGTCTCTTCTTTGCTTCTGACTTCGCTGCGCAGACTCTCAGGTGGCGTCCAGTGGCGCCTGGTGGCGTCCCTCACGCTCTAACAAGGGATGACACATACGATGGGTACTTCCTGCCTAAAGACACTGTCGTCCTCGCCAACACTTGGGCGATCCACAATGACGAGGCTGAGTATGTAAGGCCTCGTGAGTTTATGCCTGATCGTTTCTTGAACAACGAATATGGAACCCGATACCCGGTCGACGAAAGTAGTGCCTCTCATCGCCGAATCCTGTATGCCTTTGGTGCAGGTAGACGTGTATGTCCCGGGCAGAGATTGGCTAAGAACTCTATGGTATGTTGCATTTGACGTAGATCGAACCTGTACTAATAATTGTACCCGTACAGATGCTAAATATGGCCAAGATAGCTTGGACTTTTGATCTTTCAGTTGGTTCCAACGACATTGATGATGATATTGATACCGCCTATCACGATGGGTTTTTGATTGCGCCCAAGAAGTTCCCTATCAAGATTACGCCAAGGTCTCAGAGCCATAAAGAAGTTATCATGCAGGAGTACCAAGCCATGGCATCATTTTGGGACAAGTATGATGATTAGCCTTGATGAATAGTAAGTTACATAACGCTGGAAGGGGAGATCTATTTTCTGTACATTAGTGGCCGTCTATGTGTATACGCTAGAGTGACTGGGATAACTACACGCTATTGTGTCGACGTAAATTGTACCATCTACAAAATGACCTTTAAAAACCCCAAATAGATAAATACTCGCAAAAGCGTCCATCGGGGTGCTATCTGTAATGTGTGTTCTGATCTTGATAGCCTACGCCCGTTCAATAATTCGACATGCCTCCCACAGCTGTGCTGATGTCTCGCCAATCTTGAAAGTGCGGGTCAGCAATTTGAAAGTTGCAGAAATACTAAGGATCGCGGCACGTACCTTGTCTTCTAGAAATGGCTGGAAATGGTTTCCCGGAACAGGAAGAACCTCGATAGGACAACCAACTAGATATTCCCAAGCCACAATCGCATCATCGCGAGTCTCTTGTTGACTAAGCCAGTTGTAGCGAACTCCACACAAGGCCTCGGTATCCAGGGTGCTCTGGCTTCGCAGCATGACTGTTTTCAAGGGTCTTCCAGCAACTTGGAAATAAAGCTGAGGCTTATAACTTCCTAACAGTGACGCATTGGATAAAAATTCTTCTTGAAGATTTCTCGAAATCTGAGACTGGCGTCCGGATCGGATTATACTGGCTATGATAGCGGCTGGAAGTGGCTCGTGATTGATTGGACTTGGTGAGTCAATCAGTACTAGACCTTTGATATGGACCCCGCGGATCCTGAGCTGCCGAGCTACCTCATAAGCCACGACACCACCAAAAGACCATCCTGTTACCACACTCGTTAGCCAAAGTCCCTCAATTGGTTCAAATGTAAAATTTAGCTCAATACGTACCACAGAGAATTAACGGTGAAGCTGGTTGCCCAGAACTGATCATGGAGACGTAATCTTTTGCCATGTCTACGACACTTGGGTAGAAAGAGCGCTCCTCGCCATACGGCTCGAATTTAGGATCGAAAAAGGCGTACGTGGACCTATCATGACCCTGGAGTCGCTTGTACATGCCAATTTGCCCGCTGCCATCATGGAACAGATATAATGGCGTTTGGGACCCCTTGGCAACGTGAAGAGTAACCGGTAGGGTCAATGAGTCGGGAAAGCCCTCGGCTGAGTGTGATAGTGTTGAAGAGATTGGAGTCACAACGCCTGTGGATTGAAAAGCCGATACTCCTGAACTGCTGGTTTCATCAATGCAAGCATCGTGCGCCTTCTTGCTGGATGGCTGAAGAACGGAAAAGAGCATGTTCTCCATCTCTTCAAGGGTCTCACATTCAGATAGGGCGTGGTGACTGATCCCGGTCTGACCAGGGAATGCTCGTGAAATCTCGGAGGTGATCTCGATCTGCATCATGGAGTCGATACCAAGATCACCAAGAGACATTGTGTAGTCGATATCCTGTTCAGTAAAGCCACCGATTCTTACAACAATATTCCTAAGGACTTCGCCCATATCGGTATCTGCTGGGACAGGACTGCCACTAGGATTGCCGGCCATGATACGGTCTTCGGTCTTTCTGGCTGTGTTGATCGACACTGGGACTGCTAGACTCTGGGTTCTCCGGCCCTGTTCCTGCACGTCAGGCTTGGAGCTTGATGACATGCGACATAAAGCCTGTTGAAACGTGGACAGCTGCAGCTTCTTAAACTCCATACCGCGAATTACTGCAACAACCCTGTCGGAGCTATCCAACGCTATCGAATCTGCAATAATGGCGCCTTTGACCTCGAGAAGATTGCAATAGATTTTGTATGTGTCTTTATAGTCCAGATTGTGGTAGGTAATCGTGATGGACTCAACGCCAGAACATATGCCAATATATCTTGAACCGATGGCAAGATTGGTAATAAACCCTGCTGCATGTAGCAGTGTGTCGGTAAAAACAGGATGAGCTAGGTCCTTTGGCTGAGAAATAGAAGTAGGACCAATCGTGTCGCCAGATGGCATTTTGAAAGAACCCATTCCCTCGAGGTTCGAATCAGCCACATTCAGATACTGCAGACTATGGTACTGTGAAGAATATCGCACGACCCGAGTGAATATGTTCTCGTACAACAGCTTTGTCCGGAAAGTACTCATATGATCCTTTGCAGGACCAGAGAAAAACCGACTTTGCCTGGTTACCAAAGCATGGTCTTTGATCCACTGCCCAGCGATGACATCTAGATGTTGGGTATCGACAAATCCAGAGCAATGCAGCATCTCGTCGGAGGCATCAGCCAAGCAAGAAGTGATCTTGAAGTTTGGTAGCGTGGACAGCTCACTGGCCTTAGAGATACGCACGAGCACTATCTTACCATGGCAATTTCCATGTACAGACGACGGTAAATGGATCAACGGAGTTGAGAAAGTCATGCCGCCCACGACCAGTACCTCATCCTTCTGAGGCTCCAGCACAGACTGACCCGCTTCAAGCGCAAGCTCGTGAAAGACGGACGCAGGGCAAATTGGGGTACCGCCGACATCATGCCCAGAAATCAACGGTCCAAGTGTATCCATATCTGTCTCGAAAACGAGCTCGCCAGAGGTGACGGTGTCTGTTCTCTGCCAAGGTAATAGAGAATACTGGGTCCTAAGACGGCGTGCGGTCCCGTGGTCCGAGCCCTCTGAGTTCTTTATGGCACCATTAGGTTCCTGAAAAGGGACGAAGAACTTTGAACCTTCCAGTGGGTGCCCAGGCAGGCTTGTTACTTGCGCAGATGTACCAGCAAACACTTCTCGCCAATTGATCTCGATCTTGCACAGAGAAACTTCGGACAAGGTACTGCTGAGAGAAGTCCACGAGTCACGACCTTTTTTCAACGTGTTGAGGAAAGTGCACGAGCTGGAATGGATAAGTTCCTTCAACACTGGTAGGAGAGCTGGTTGGGGACCGATTTCAATGACGAGAGACTCGTCAAGGGAAGATTGACCAGTGAGCCCCTCGAGAGTCTTTACGCCATCATGGAAGCGTACAGGGTTTCTGGTATGATTTGCGAAATAGTCCGAGCCGGCCCTGGCCTTGCAAAAGGCTTGCCCATCGACGTTAGATACGACAGGAATTGTTGGGTCATGTAATTGGACGGTTTCGCCGACCGCACGCAAAGACTCCACGACGGGATCCATGGCCGAAGTATGGAAAGCGAAAGGAACATTGATTAGCTTTGATCTAATGTTGCGGGCTTTGCATCGTGCCTGTAGTCTGGTAAGTTGCGTAAGCGGACCGCCGATGACGCAGTCTTGGGGACCATTGAGACATGCAATACTCAATTGATCCAGTGTTGAGTCCTCTGAAATAGAGGCTTGTGATTCTTCGGGTGTCATGTGGCAAGCAAGCATTCCTGTTGTATTTGCATGACAGTGTTCGCCCATCATCTTTGCTCGTGTGGCGACGACGCGGAATGTGTCCTCTAGTGTCAAGGCACCTGCAACACATAAGGCCGCATACTCCCCTAAACTAAAGGACAGACGTGGATTAGTAACTATCTAGAAACAAACTCGAAGATCAGATGGTTCAATTCCACATACCTATGGCCCATGACGTAGTCAGGTTTGATACCCCAAGACGTCAAGATTTTTGTCAGTGCATATTCGAGCGCAATACACGCGCATTGGGATACCATAAGATGTTCATCATCCGACAATGTCTCCGTATGAGTTTCAGCTTCAGAACTTATGTAGTTGAGTAGACTAGGACATCCCAAATCTAGTCTCTGGACGATCTGGTCGCACAACATGATTATGTCCTTGAACGGAGGATATGTACTTATGAGTTCTTTGCCCATGCCGCTGTAAAGCGCACCTTGGCCAGTGAAGACGAACACGATTGACGCAACAGCCCTGACAGGTTGGGATTCTGCAGCTCTGCAATCCTTCAACTTTTCGATCAGTTGAGATTTCGAGTTGCATGATAGCGAGATTCGATGGCTGTATTGATGTCGACGAGCTGTAGCCGTGTAGCATATATCGGCCAGTGATGCCCGATCTTCACCTTTGACGAGGAAGTCAATGCTTCTAGCCACAGAAGACTGTAGAGCTTTGTTTGACTTTGCCGTAACCGTGAAGACATAAGAGGAACGAGTGTCTGTAACCTGTTGCTTGTGATCCTGCTTGGAATTTCCGACCCACTCCTCTAAGAGTATCGATGCATTAGACCCAGCAGCTCCGAAGTTGTTGAGGATAGCACGTCTAGGCATCCCTTGCTGCTGTTTCCATATCATGTTGCTTCTAGGGATGACGAGACCGGAGTTCGCTAAGTCACCCAAGGCTGGATTAAGAGTTTTAAGCCCAGCTTGCCTTGGGATCTCATTCTCGCGAAGCATAAGCAAAAGCTTGGCCAGTCCCGCAGCACCAGAGGCAGCCTCACAGTGACCAATGTTTCCTTTGATAGAGGTCACAAGAAGAGGGCTTTTTGTTGAGTGGTGCTGACCAAAAACAAGTTTCAAGGTCTCGATTTCTCGAGCATCTCCAGCTTGTGTGCCCGTTCCATGTGCTTCCACAACGCCGATAGATGAAGGGTCGACATTTGCTTGGCTGAGCGTCCTTCTCAGTAAAGCAGTTTGTGTCAGGCTGTGGGGATGGGTGATGGAGCTAGATTGGCCACTCTGGTTGATCTGAGCGCTTTTGATAACTCCATGGATACGATCACCTTCCGCAACAGCGTCTGAGAGTCGTTTGAGGACGAATAAGACACAGCCTTCCGCGCGACAGTAGCCGTCGGCTGTTGTATCAAATGGCTTGCAGTTTCCTGTGGGACTTAGGAAGTGTCCACGAGATAGACCTAGATACATCTGCACATCAAATGCGTGTTAGTGAAGGGTTTGATCATGGCTGCTGGTCTTACTTACATCGGGGCTGGTAATTATGTTGACTCCGCCCGCAATAGCCGCTGTACAGTCCCCGCTCTGTATCGCTCGGCAAGCTTGGTAGATGGAGACTGTTGAGGATGAACATGCTGTGTCGGTTACGACAGAGGGCCCACTGAGTCGATAGAAATACGATATCCTGCCGCTATGAAACGCTCTAAGAGTGCCGGATGGGTAGAAGGTATCAATATCGTCACGCAGGTTGTCAGTATAGTCTCCCGTGGCCAGCCCAATAAAGCACCCAGTGCTCGACCTCTGGAAAGATGGCGTTGCGTCTGCCACGTAGCCAGCATCTTCCAGCGCTTCTTGAGCGGTGTGTAGCAGAATTCTCTGTTGCGGATCCATGGACTTGGCTTCGCGCGGGGAGATATTGAAGAAGGCATTATCGAAACTGTAAAACAGTTAGAGTCACAGATTATAGCACAAGATGGAAATGAATGTACCTAAATGGGTCCTCCAGGAAGGCTCCGTACCTAGTGACCATGGACCGCGGCCTGTCTGTCTCATCTGTATGATAGTCGGAAACCTCAAATCTGCTTTTGGGAATCTCCTGTACAGCATTGAGCCCTTGGGACAATGTCTCCCACAATTCATCAGTGCCTTGGCCTTTGGGAAGTTTTACGCTCATCCCAACAATAGCAATATCGTTCGGGCGGATTGAAGACTGCGATACGAAATCTTTGTCTGCTTTAAAGGATGATACATCATGACATGAGATACGAGAATCCTGAGACTCAAATATGGGAAATAGAGACCGAGAACTTGGGCCAAAAGCGAGAACCTGGATGGGTCTAACAGGATCTTGTTGTAAGATACCCTGAATGTCTGTCGCGATTGCATGGCTGGTCTCAGGCCAATTCACACAGTGGATAAGAAGGTGTCGAGCCAGCCATACTGGTAGCTCGCCGGAAGACCCATTGACAGCATCGAAACGTGTACCGTCCAATGATGAGTAGATGGACTTCATAGGTTTCGAGCACAGAGGGAAATTTATGTGTCGACGGACAATCTCTTTTTCGACCGATGAAACAACAGGTTCAAGTTGGCTTCCTCCGTGGTACCAGCCATGAACATAGGCAAAGGTTGTCACCACTCCAGACATATCTTTTAGATGTTCCTGCAGAGCGAGTAGATCTTCTTTGGGTCCTGAGATGGACACGGAGCCCGAAATTAAAACAGCTGATATTTCCATTCGACAAAGCTCAAACCGGGAATGAACCTCTTGTATCTCGTTTTCTACCTGTTCTGTGGTAAGGCCCCGAGTTACGAGCGACATGGTTGCCTCTGAATTGACCTGTTCCCCATTGCCGTTCGACCGAGTGCACATGTAGCTGTGATATGCGATCCAAAAGGCTAAACAGAATCCTTGGACTCCAGCTGCCACAAACTCGTCAAGGTCAGACGCACGGGCAACAACCGCGGCTGCAATCATGCCTGATGAGAATCCAGCCGTGGCCTGCAGGGCATCAAACGAGTTCCCAAAAATATCATTGTCTTGTACGGTCTCAGCCAGATATCTCAAAATCTGGCAAAGGTAGATGGTGGTTGCCTGTAGTACCGGGTGTTCATGATATGTTGCTACAGGCCTGAGCAGTTGGCCAGGTGTGGCGAAAGCTCTCGTCTCGATAGCAAGAATTCGCTGGGACTGGACATCCAAGCTTGAGATTTCTTCCAGGAATACGGCATGGCATTTTGACAGGAGGATGCTGCCAACACCCACAGACTGAGCATCTTGTTCGGCCTTGTTGCCAGCACTGGGCGAAAATATGGAGTGAGACCCCTGCCCACCAAATAGGACAAAACGGTGTTGCATCATGGCGACAGTGGAGTAGCCGGAAGCAATTGGTCAAGAACTTCGTTGTTCACTGTAGTACAGGTTAAGTGCTTGCAGTATGTGTTGTCTTGTGGTTTGTAATGGCTAGTATACTGGCAGTAGAGTTGAAGGTAAACTCAATGCACAAAACTAACAGCGTGGGCTGCACGTCTGGTTTGCTCAACCCCTCTTAGTCTCGAGAACTTTTCTTGATCCACCTAACCGCCAGTTTTGCTTGCGTCGGCGTCCCCAAGATGGGAAAGCGGCTATAGACAGGGTCCTGCTGGCGCTTCTCAACCATGAACGTATGACATTGATCCTAAGAACGGCCTAGGCCCTTGACGAACACACTGACCGATGGTTAGCTCATGTTGCACTTTTCACATGCATCGCCACCGAGAGCCTGGTCCAGGGTCTGAATTAATGCAGGAGCTAACTTTCCCCTGTGGTTGATGACCGTATCGCATTTCTGGATCAGTCGTCTAGCGGTCGGGGCTCTGCTCGTGGGTACACTCATGGATACGAATCCTGTCGGAGACTAATTTTCTCCAAATTCATGGATTCAGATCCTATCGGAGACCCCTTCTCCAACTTCATGGATATGAATCCTGTCGAAACTACCCTTCTCCACTTCCCTACCTTTGCCCTGCAGGTATGGATGGAGCTATGATGAACAGATACTTTGCGATCCAATCGCTAGGTTGTTCGGCAATGAAACGACCCTCTTATCTATTCCTCCGGAACTAGTGCTAAGTAAGAGTGGGGCTATGCAACCTCAGGGTTTATTTCCGTTCGCCGAATTCAGGGTCGGCTAGTTCGTTATCTGGACCTCTTGACAAGGATGTCGGTCATAACAGGGCATATGCAATTATCCAGAACTCATAGCGGTTCAGGGAAGATGAGGTGGTCTCGGTGTATACGAGGCTAGGGGCGTTAGCTATGGTCTACGTTTGTCCCAATTGAGTCAGGGAGTGTCTTCCGAATGCAGAGCATTCTCACAATCAGAAGCTGCTAATCGAACATTCCTCGCTTTGAGGCACCGCACTGTCCCACGATCCTCGTTGTCACCATTATCATACCAAACAAGATTCTTCCTTTCCTTCCCGCAGTAGTTCAATTAAGACTTAGTTGTCAAGTACATACTCTACAAAATGTCGAAACAGGAGAACCGCATCGCCGTGGTTGGAATGGCCTGCCGCCTCCCTGGTGGAGCGGACAGCCCTGAAGGTCTATGGTCTCTTCTTGCAGAAGGCAGAGATGGGCGAAAAGAAGTACCTAAGGACCGGTGGGACTGGAAATCATTCTACAATGAGAACCCAGATACCAGAGATGCGACGAATTTCAGTCATGCCTACTTTCTCGATGGAGATGTTTCTGCGTTCGACGCTCGCTTTTTCAACATTCCTGGGACCGACGCGGCGTCTATGGATCCTCAGCAGAGGTTTTTGCTTGAAGTGACTTATGAAGCACTCGAGAATGCTGGCTTGCCAATTGAAGAGCTGCGTGGATCTGATACATCTGTTCACATGGCCATGTTTGCTAGGGACTATGATCGCATGGGTTATAGAGATTTGTCGCAAGTGAGCATGACCCATATCATTGGAGCAGGAGAAGCCATTCTGGCCAACAGAATCTCCTATGTATTGGATTTGAAAGGAAGTTCCAATACTTTGGACACTGGATGCGTAGGTAGTGTCACACCTTTCCCTTCTGACAATTGCTGATTTACATGTAGTCTGGTGGTCTTGTGGCTCTGCACCAAGCGTGTCAAACACTGAGAGCAGACGAGGCCACGATAGCTCTAGCAGGAGCAAGTCAGCTTTTGCTCACTCCTGACCAATCTCTCGTCATGTCGTAAGTGAAATGTCTACCCAAAGCAAGCACAGGAATCTCACTGACCTTCTCCCCTAGACAGCTTACCAACAAAGATGGAAGATCGTACACCTTTGATGATCGTGGCGCTGGTTATGCACGAGGTGAAGGTATGGGTGTCCTCGTGTTGAAACGCCTAGATCGAGCTGTAGCAGACGGTGATTACGTTCACGCAGTCCTGCTGGAGTCAGGTGTAGGCCATGACGGAAAAACATCTGGCATCTTCTTACCAAACAGTCACGCTCAAGAAGCTCTAGCACGATCTGTCTACTCAAGAGCTGGCCTCGATCCTCTCGAGACATTATTTGTCGAGAGCCACGGAACAGGTACAGTCGCTGGTGATAACGCTGAGGTCGGGTCTATCGCTAGAGTATTTGGTCGCGAAGCAGGAAGAACCACAGATCTACCGGTTGGAAGTATCAAGACGAACATTGGACATTTGGAAGCTGCGAGTGGCGTTGCAAGCGCAATCAAGGCTATCATGGTTCTCAAGAAGAATCAAATCCCCCCGCAACTTAACTTCGTCAATCCGAAGCCTGGGCTTGATCTCGAGAAGAGAGGTATCAAGGTGCCTCTTGAACTCATGCCTCTCACGCCAGAGAACCATACAGGACCTCGCAGAGTGTCTGTCAATAGTTTTGGATATGGTGGAACAAACGCCCACGTCATCCTCCAGGCTTATGATCTTGACTCTCAACCTATTCGTGACCGGAGCAGCGACATGAGGCCCATTGTTCTGTCGGCAAACTCGGAATCATCCCTGAAGAATTTGATCGACAATACACGACAGTGGCTACAGTCAGAGGCGAGCCAGTCAGTCTCCTTCGTCGATCTGGCCTACACCCTCAACAAACGCCGCTCAAAGCTACCATGGCGCTGCAGTGTTGTTGCAAGCGATATACAGGGGCTCCAAGCAGCTCTAGGGGACGCCAGCCTCCAGCGAGTCAAGTCATCACGAGACGTCGGGCTGGCCTTTATCTTCACTGGACAGGGTGCACAGTGGTTTGCTATGGGCCGCGAGTTGCTCACTAGTTCTCAGACCATCGAGTTCTCTTCTTCTATCTCACACTGCAACAATGCTATTAAAGCATTAGGGTGTGAATGGGATCTTATCGAGGAGCTTTCACGGGACGAGGAGTCATCACGACTGGGTGAGGCGAGATTTGCTCAGCCAGCCACCACGGCGGTGCAAATCGCCATGGTCGACCTCCTTGCTCATACGTATGGCATTCAACCCGAAGCTGTCTGCGGTCACAGTTCGGGAGAAATTGCAGCTGCTTATGCCGCCGGAGCTTTGTCCAGGGAAGCTGCTATGCAAGTGTCTTACATGAGAGGTATTTGTTCTGCCAAGGCCAAGACCCTGAACTCAGATCCTGGAGGCATGTTGGCTGTAGGGGAAGGACCCGATGCCATTGGCGAACGGATCAAGAAGATCGACAGCAGTTTTGGTAAGATCACCGTGGCCTGTGTCAACAGCCCTGAGAGTACCACAATTTCTGGAGATGTTGCAGCGCTTGAAGAACTCCAAGTTGCTTTGGTGGAGGCTTCAGTCTTCAATAGACGCATCAAAGTGGACTCGGCGTATCATTCTCATCACATGGAGGTGGTCGCCCCATCATATCTGTCATCTCTCGATGGGTTGGTAACCACTGAGACACGAGATGAAGTTGCATTCTTCTCTTCTGTTACTGGTGTCCGCAAGACGTCTGGATTTGGAGCAGATTATTGGGTGTCTAACCTGGTGTCCCAGGTCAAGTTCAGCACGGCTTCTCAACTCGTTGCGCAGCACTTATCCAATGCCCATTCCTCCGGAATCAACATGTTGATCGAAGTCGGCCCTCATGCCGCTCTGTCTGGTCCTCTTAGGCAGTCCTTGTCGGAGTCCAACTTCAAGTTGGCATCGGGGACTGCTTTCAAGTACAACTATTCCCCATGTCTTGTTCGAAGCACAAGTGCGCTCAAGTCTGTATCGACAGTGGTTGGAAAGGCCTTCGACGCCGGTATTTCCGTGCGAATGGATATTGGTAGTAACGATGCCCAGCCTCGAGTTGTCCCTGAGCTCCCCTCGTATCCCTGGGATCACAGCAACACTTACTGGCGCGAGTCAAGACTGAGCAAAAATAACCGGATGCGTCCGTTCCCACCACACGATCTACTTGGTCTCTTCGACCCGGCTAGTTCACCGTACGAGCCGCGATGGAGGTACCACGTTAGTCTTGCCAACACACCTTGGCTACGTGATCACGTCATTGAGGGATTCATGATCTTCCCGGGTGCTGGATATCTCATTATGGCCGTTGAGGCTATGAAGCAATTATTCCAGCTGCGCAACACGGCAGGTCGTATTACCAATGTGAATGTCCAGAACATGGCTATCTCCAATCCTGTCATCATACATGATGACGACAATTCCAAGGAGAGCCAGGTAGTGGAACTTCAACTCATAATCAGCCCTTCCCGGCAGTATACGGGTAGTTCCTGGGAACACTTCCGTATCATCTCTTACGATTCCCAAAAGGACTCTTGGGTTGACAACTGCAGCGGTCTTGTTTCATGGGACTCGATGAACACCAAATCTAGAGCTACTGCTCAATCGCAGGCAGATGGCTTTGCGAGTGCCGAAGAAGATGGCGGCTTGGGTCATTTATCGAAAGGTGCAGCTCAGACATGGCTACGAGACATCCAAGCTGCCTGTCCTATTCCTCTAGATGCTGCAGAGACATACCTCGACCTCAAGACAGCTGGCAATGAGTACGGCGAGATCTTTCAAGGCATGAAAGAGATTCATGTCGGCGATGGGTATGCTACGGCTAAAGTCGTCATCCCTGATATCACCCAACTCGCGCCAGGGCACTCCATGCAGCCACACACCATCCATCCTAGCGTCTTCGACTGTCTTTGCCAACTTGATGCTGTCTGTTTTCGAAGACAAGGGCTCATGGCACCTGTCATGCCCACCAACATGGGGCAGATCTCGGTAGCAGTTGATATGGACAGTTCACCTGGTACTGAAATGATGGTAGCTCTACAGCATTGGCAGCACACCCCACGGGATTCGACTTATGCATTCTATGCGTACCAGACTATGACCGACGGATCTTTTCGTCCTGTTGTAACATGCAATAATGCTCGACTCAAGGCTGTGGGGGAGGGTGATGTGGATGATGAAGCCAACAATAAGATGACCTATCGCATAGATTGGAAACCTGATGTCGACTTTATGGTCCAGGACGACTTTGCGTCTCTCACGTCGAGCCCCATTTCTCGTGCCTATGGAGAAAATGACGGTACTCTTTCCGATAACCATGCGGCACGGCTCGCGGCATACATGAGAGCCCTTGTCCACAAGAGCCCCAACATGGACGTGCTGATGGTCGGCAGTGGACCCAGCGGTGCCACTATGTCGCTGATGGGAGCAATCGAGTCCCACAGCCGTTCGTCACTAGTTGCGTACACTTATACTGATGTTTTACCCGAGCTGGTTGATCAGGCGCGCACTAAGCTCAAGGACTGGGTTGCCCCCATCGATTTCAAGACGCTCGACATTTCTCAGGATCCTGTCCGTCAAGGACTCAATACCCATGGATACCATTTGATAGTGGCTTCTATGGTCTCTTTCACTTCAACTGGGAGAGGCACCGCTATTGAGCATATCAAGAAGCTCATGAGATCAGATGGCAGACTTGTACTCCTGGAACCGACTCACCCTGCGGCGTCTGAGAACGGACGCATCGATGAACCGCATATCAGCGTGTCTCAGTGGGATGCTTTCTTGAAGGACCATGGCTTTAGTGGACTTGATCTTGCGTTCTCCGAAAATCACTCGTCCAATAACGCTAGGACTCTGATGATGACTCGACTTCTCCCTTCAGCGATGAGCACAGCTGGCGGCCCTCAGCATGGAGCCAAGATGGCGAAAGCGGAGGTCCTCCTTGGATATTCGGATGATGCCGACCAAGCTGCACTCGGCCAAGCCCTAACAACTGGCTTAAAGCAGAGAGGTATAGAGTGTACTGTGGAGAAGTTGGAAGCTGCATCTGAACATTCACCTATCACGATTGTCATCGATTCTGTCGAGCACCCACTTCTTCTGTCACCCAGCTTAGAAACCTTCCAGCAGGTCAAGCAACTCCTTCTTCGTGGCGGAAATGTTCTTTGGCTCAGTTTCCATGCCTCACAAGAATCTGGGAACGAGGCGGCACTGATGAAGATGGCAGGTGGTATGGCCCGCGTTCTACGACGTGAAAATCCCACTTTGCGATTGATCACAGTTGATGTTCAAGACCCGATACATTCTTCAATCAACGAGGGCCAGGCACAGACCTTCGTTGAGTTACTCGCAGATGTGACGATGTTGTCATTCCTGTCACCTGATGGTACTGCATGCGCGGAGAATGAGTACTCCATTAGCAATGGCAAGCTCCTCATCCCACGAGTGCTGCCAGATGATCACCTGTCTATGCACATCAACAGTCGAATCAATCCCCGGAATAATACAAGCGGAGATACATCCATAGTGCCCTGTTCATACATTAATAGGGACAGGCCTATCAAGTTTGACATCAGGGTTCCAGGGTTGCTAAAGACAATACGTTTTGTGGATAACGAGGACATGCTGAACCCTCTCGGCCCGGATGAGGTCCAGATCGAGGCTCGAGCATACGGCGTCAACTTCAAGGACGTGCTTATAGCTTTGGGTCAGATGCCACCTGCAACCCAGATGACTGGTGAGATTGCCGGTGTCATCACCGCTGTGGGTTCCAACGTTTCATCGCACAAGCCAGGCGAAAGGGTAACAGCGCTCTTTGTGACTCCGCTGGGTAACGAAGTTCGCGTCAGCAGTAACAATGTGGTCGCCATCCCAGACTCCGTCAGCTTTACCGACGCAGCTTCTATCCCCCTCATCTTTGTTACCGCCTGGTACTGCCTTTACCATGTCGCGCGGCTCGAGACAGGCCAGAGCGTCCTGATTCACGCCGGATCTGGAGGTGTAGGACAGGCAGCAATCCAGCTCGCCCAGCTAATGGGAGCTGAGATCTTTGTCACCGTTGGTAGTGGGACAAAGAAGAAGCTGATCGAGCAGAAATATGGCTTGGATGATAAGCACATCTTCTCGTCGCGATCAAGCAACTTCAAAAAGCAGATCTTTGATGCCACTCAGGGCAGGGGCGTCGATGTTGTCTTGAACTCGCTGTCGGGTCAACTCCTAAGAGACAGTTGGGATTGCCTAGCACCCTTTGGTACATTCTGTGAGATCGGCAAGGCCGATATTATTGGCGGTGGTCAGCTCAACATGACCAAGTTCGACAAGCAGGCTACTTTTGCCGCAGTGGACATTTTCTACATGCATCAGAAACGCCCGGAACGTGTGGTTCGTGGCATCAAGGAGGTATTTTCCATGGTAGATCGGGGCATGCTCAGGCCTGTGTACCCTGTCACCACCTTCGACATGTCATGCATCGAGCAAGCCTTCTCCCTGATGGCAGAGAGAAAGCATATGGGGAAGCTGGTGCTTCTTGCCAATGAGAACACTCTTGTGCAAGCCACCCGACCTAAGGCGCCTGGTCTTCGCTTACAGCAAGAGGGGACTTATGTCATCGGTGGTGGACTCGGTGATATTGGCAAGAGGATTGGACGGCTCCTCGCTGAGAAGGGCGCTGGTCACATAGTGGCTCTTACACGCCGAGACACAGTCTCGGTAGCGCAGCAGCCTGCCATTGTTGCGTTTGAAAAGGTCATCAATGAATTGGGTGGTGCTCTCCATATCGTCCAGTGTGATATCGCCGATGAAATCAGCACCCGCAACGCCGCGGACCAGTTAGTCAAGCTCAGACTACCTCCCGTCAGAGGCATCATCCAAAGCGCTACGGTCCTCCGAGACCACCCTTGGGAGTACATGGAGGCCGATGACTGGAACGAGTCTGTCAAGCCCAAAGTTCAGGGTACAATCAACATGAATGACTACTTCTGCTCTCCTGAAGACACAGATTTCTTTGTTATGCTGTCATCAGTGGCAAGCATCGTGGGCTCCGCCTCGCAAAGCAACTATGCCGCTGGAAATGCGTTCCTAGAGGCTTTTGCTCATTCTCAGACACAAGCTTCGCGAGGTATCACCAAGTACGTGGCGGTGAACGTTGGAGCTGTCGAGGGCTCCGAGTTGATCGCAGGTGTGCAGGATCAAGGAATCGACATCACCAACATGATTGGCTCTGTTTCATTCGATGAGGTTCTTGCGACCCTCGAGTACGCCATGAATGTGGACGCTCGCGCGGACCCCACCGTTGTTCAACATCTCATGCACTTCAGCCGTGACAAGATGGAAGCTTCTTCTGGCCCATGGGCACTAAGCGATCCTCTGTATGACCATGTTCCCAGTAAGATGAGATTGGAGGCTAGATCATCCAGTAAGGGTGGCGATGGCAAGAAGCAGACCATCCTGCAGGCCGTTGAGGAAGCTGAGACAGTAGCTGAAGCCGAGGCCATTGTGAAGCAGGCGTTGCTAGATAAGTTCGAAGCTTTCCTTGGCGATGATGTTCCTGATATCGCTATCGCGGCGCTGGGACTTGACTCCCTGGTCTCGATTGAGCTGAAGAACTGGGTTAGACATACGTTCAAGACCCCTCTCCAGATCTCTGAGCTTACTGGCGCCCCAAGCATGATTGCTCTTGCAAGTCTGATCGTTTCGAGAATGGTCCTCAAGTTCAACCGTACCAATGGCCCTGTTGCTGACCTTGGCACCCATCATATTGGGCAACGTATCACTCATCCACTGGAAGCTTCACAACCAATTGTTTCTTCGGACTCTTCCGACGCCGTCCTGACTGACGACGCAACAGACGGAACGAGCACTGTGAGTGAGCCTGACTGGCATGGTCAGAACTGCTGCAAGGGTTACAAGGAATTGCCTGTCATGCCGTTGCCGAATCTTGATGAGACCCTTGACTACTGGCTTGAGTCCAGTCAACACCTCTTTGGGCCTGACCAGCTCGAGTCCATCCACCGAGATATGAAGACCATGCGAGCTCCCGACAGCCCTGCCCGTCAAATTCTCAAAGACTTATACGAAAAGCATGCAGACGACAGGACCAACGCTTGGTTTACTGATATTGTTACCAACGCCCGTTTCCTGTGTAGACGAGCACCTGTCGCTCCATGGACCAGCATAATGGTCTCTCAACGCGATAACCCTGGCAAGAGACACTCTCAAGTTGAGCGCGCCGCCATTACTACCTCTGCTACTATTTCATTCAAGCGCGCTATCGATGCTGGTGAGGTTGATCCCATGGAAATTGCCGGTAAGCCTGAGTGTGCTTGGGGGTGGTCGTGGTTATTCAACACCACGCGTGTACCACAAACGGATTGCGACAAGGTCGTCAGCTATGCCTCGAGGTTGTCTGCGCCAGGCGCTCAAGACCACATCGCCGTTCTGAGAAAGGGTCGTGTCTTCAAGGTGATGCTCCAAGATGGTGATGGCAAGGATGTATCGTTCCAGCAGCTTCGGGCCACGTTCGAAGCCATCGTGGCGCAAGTGGAAGGCGAAGATGTATTGTCAACTCTGTTGACAACTGATGAAAGAGAGTCTTGGGCACAGGTAACGCTATTGATGTCTGGTATGATAACAAAGCTAACACTTCCGCAGATCAGAGAAACCCTATCGAAATCGAGCCCTGGCAACGTCGACTATCTTCACGTTCTCGACTCTGCCATGTTTGTTCTTTGTCTTGACTCTGGCAGCCCTGAAACTCCCGAAGAGATCGCGCGCCGTGGTTACATCGGCGACGGTATTAACCGTTGGTTCGATAAGGTTCTGCAGGTCTACGTCAGCGCGAATGGTCGCTCCGGTATGCTCACCGAGCATGGCATCCTTGATGGTACAACCATTACTCGCCTTCTCGATTGGATCTCCAACAAGATGGATGCCTACACTCCTCAAACCGGTGCTCAATCGGATGCCCACCAATCCGTTCAGATTGAATTAGAGGAAGTTGTCTTGCAAATGACCCCCGAGCTTGAAGCACATGCTGGTGCTCTTTACGAGAAGTACAAGCAGGCTACTTCCAAGTCAACTTATGTTCGCGAACAGCTGAGCGAGTTTGGCACCGATTTTCTGATTCGGTCCCGCGTTCCTGTCAAAGGAGTCATTGACGTAACATTTCAACTTGCCATCCGCCTATTTTTCGGTAGGAACATGTTATCTTGGGAGCCTACCAGCGGCACTGTTTTCCACGCAGGCCGTCCCGATGCCTTGCAACGTGCTACGCCCGCCGTCAACGCATTCTGCGACGCCGCTGCCAACCTCGCTGAGAACAAAGAGACAGCTCGGCTTCGAGGTCTTTTATTAGAAGCCACCAAGTCAATCAATGCCGGCATGAAGTCTCAGCTCCTTGGTCGCGGGTCGCAACGACTCTTTGAAGTTCTTTCTTACTCTTGGCCTGCAAATGAGCCAAAGCCTTCTTTTCTGAGCGACATGGTCTTTTTCGGTCGCCCGAGCCCACCCATCTTTGCGCAGACGAACTCCCTGGAGGGTAAGATGACGGTTGATGATTTTGTTCATCTGATGCCAGATACAGATGGGTTCTGGTCATTTATCAGTCCAGACAAGAATTCGTAAGTTCTTTCAATACTTTATGGGGCGTCAGAGTGTTGCTTTACTAACCTTGTTTATAGACTGTCAGTGTCTCTTACCGGAGGGCACAAGGAACGAACGGCGACATTTGTCAAGGAACTTCATCGTGCAGCGAGCATTGTGAAGGATATTGTCACAACTAGTGCATGATCGTAAAATAGTGTAGACTTTCTTTTTACTATAATAATACAACAGACATTTTTCTATTAACATGCTATCACATTTTCACTCCTCCTAGACGAGTTCACCTGTCAATTCAATCCATTAACCTCAATCTCTGCCACTTCGCCTTGCCAGCTCCTCAATACTCTGGACAATCACACCCACGGGATCATACTGCGCTATCTCAGATTTTATCTCCAACGCTCTCTTTTTAAACTTGTCATTCTGAAGAATCTCGTCCACTGCGTGCGACAACTGCTCAACTGAAGGGTACGTTGTCCGAAGGTTTACTGCGACACCTGCCCATTCGGCTCTTGCCGCCGACTCAGGCTTCTCTTCCGTTGTGCCAGCCATGACAAGAGGTGTGCCATTGTTGAGTGCTCGCTGGAATGACCCGTATCCTCCTGTCGTTACAAACACATCAGCGTGGGGAAGGATGTTGTCGTACGGGATAAAGCTTTCAACCCGACAATTCGAAGGTATTGACACCTCATTGGGGAGAGAAATGCCAGGCCGTCCGAGAGCAATTACCACGTCCAGATCTGTACGAGATTGCAAAGCTGCCATAGTCGGGATTACCAGCTGATTGAAGTCCATAGCGACTGTTCCTTGGCAAACAAACACAATCTTCTTGCGATTTGCGCTTCTCTCCAAGACAACCTCTTTCCACCATGAAGGCTCTTCCCAATCACTCCTCGTTCGCTGGGTAGTAGGATAGCCACCAGCAAATCTTAATGTGTCGGGTGCGTCACTCCGCTGATACTCAACACTGGGGGCACACATTTGGACGAACCGATCGGGTAATGAGTAAAGAGAATCCAGCAAGAAAGTATCGTCCGGCGTGGCGCCAACACTTCTCAGTGCTTCCGTAAACGCTGTTTGTGACGGAGCAAAGAATTGCTTCTGTGCTTCGTTGGCGATTTTGTTTCGACCCCGACCCTCTGGAGTTCGGTCAGGAAGCATGCCTGATCCGAACGGAGAATGGTCCATGCTAGTGAGTAGGACTGGGTTGAGGCCAATTGCTATAAAGCCATCGGGGCGAATACCCGGTGCTCCAAGTCTGGTTGCCAAAGCCCCGAAATTGAGACTCTCTGTCATGACAAAAATAGGTCTCTTGGCATGCTCGTTTCGAAGCTTCTTGAGAGCTCTTTGAATGGCTTCGTGCTGCGAAGGCAGCGATTTGCAGAAGATATGGATTAGATCGTGGTTGAAACAAGCTGGTCCTTCAAGATGCTTTTCATCATCAGGCCCTAATACAGAAATGTGCAGATTAGTCTATGACCCGAAGGTGATCTGATAGAAAGTGATTCATACAGTCTGCATCAAGATCCCATGAAGTCAGGTCGTAAAAGTCGCCATAACCTTCAACTGGTACAAACGAAGCTCCAACAGCGTCTACTTGTGGACGATACCCAGAGCCAGAAACAAAGCAGACATTATAGCCACGAGTTATAAGTTGCTCCGCAATAGCAAGCATGGGAATGATATGCCCGGAGACAGGTGTGCTACATATAAGCAGAGAGGGCTTCTTCGTCAATGCCATATTGATTTGAAAAGAAGTAAATGAGTGAAATGTAAGTAGACGCTATTACAAAGCAGAGGGGACCGTGTAATTATAAGTTTAGTACGAGGAAACACAAATGCTATATCGCTATATCCCCTTGAAGACCAGCCAGTTTCTACCTAGACCTAATCGGGGATTATCTTAAACTAGTCTCGCACTCTCGTCAGTCAATTTAACCGATCCTTATCCGAGCTTCAGTTGCTAGAATAGTGGGCACTTACTGACACAGAATGCGGGTCGCTGGTAGATTTCACAGTAGAGGCGTGTTTTCAGTCTAGGCAGCGGAAGAAGAAACCGAACTTGCTTGTAGGATAAGTGATAGGGCTCGGCTTGGATTTGTTTTTTTGGCGCAGGGGGTCAGACTGCCATACTTGGGCTTATTTGCAACCCGTCCGCATGGAAATATGCATCTCATCGCTGACGAGCCTGTGTGCAGATACTGGGCCCATACTGCGGTTGAGCATAGCCCAATAACTATTTCAATATCAGCCTCGAAAATGTACCTCTGACCTGACTCCTTGAAATATTACTTTCTGAAATTGAATTTCATATTAGAGTAATATTTTTCAGGAATTTTCAAGCTTAGTAGTAGAAAGGTAGATAAAGAGAACTATTTTAGTACTAAAGCGTCTAGGGTAATTATTGTAGCAACCGTGGAAAGAAGTGTAAACACACTCGGGGGTTTACGTGGCAACTGGGTGTCTAGTATTTAAGTACGTGCTGGAGATTTTAAATGAAATATTAACGCAGGATTACTTCCTGGACCTCATACTAACGTTGGGAATAATCTTGTTCTATAAACCCACAGCACAAGCCAGCGGGATTACATGAACTGAGCATGGACACCAAGCTTATACGGAAAATCTGGACAATCATCACTTTTGACAATGTGACCCGGCCGCACTATCATCAATCTTCCACCGCAAGTCAAAAAGTCTGCAGTTTCACCATCCGCCCAGTTACACAACAGCTTATTATACTGGTCCTTGCTGATATTACAGGAAACCAACTCTTGTAACCCAGTGTCGATAAACGCTCCTGGAACAATCTTCAGATAAGATGTAGACAAGACGCCATTCAGGGTAGCAGCACTAATAGTCTCGCCGGCTGAACTGAATAGCCCGCTGACAACCGTCACTGCGCCTGTTGTTGGGTTGATCGTGAAGGTTGGGGCGAGCGATGAAGATGGAGAAAATTTCATGTAGAAGATGGTTTGGCTGGTTTGGTATTGCTCGAGTTTACAGTAACCAATGCCTCCATTGAGCATCGGGTCTTGGCTGTCATACGTAAAGAGTCGAAAGGGTGGTATAGCAGGAGGTGCAACGATGGACGTCGCGGCGGAGGTAGTCGTAGATTCGACGGTCTCGACGGATGCAGTAGTTATATCTGGGGCCGTTGTGATCGTTGCATCCTCGGAAGCCGTTGTAGACTGGATGTCCTTGGTGGAAATCGAAGTCGCATCAACTTCAGCGGTAGAAGTGTTGGAAGATGTATCGTCCAGCGTCACAGAAGATGAAATGATGGTAGCGAATGTAGTCCATTGGTCAAGCGTAGATGTCACATCCTCTAAAGAACTCGAGAAACCGGAAACTGGCAAAGAGGGCTCAGCAGTTGACGTTGTTTCTATTAGGGAAACCCCCGTGGTCGAAGTATGGAGATTGGAAGCGGGTTCGATGCCCGACGAGGCGGCGGACGAAGGGGACGGCTTGCACACGCTCGCCTCAACTGCTCCAAGTGACAAGAGCGGTAGGACGCCAATAACTTTTGCGGACACCATAATGACGAACAGCTGAACTAAACGAGTGACAGTATCTGCAGGATGAGATACACAAAACAAACGGCGACACCATTGACTTCTATAATGTGCCGTCTCCTTTTACGCTCAATTGCAGGGCACAAGGCCTGAAGTCTACGTGCTTGCAGGGCCCAAATTGGCTAGCTTTTATCTCGCTTGCCATGCTCAGCTGAATCATAACCAATATTTTGTCCAATGTATTGGCTTGGCAAGGTAGTACAGCCAATGGTTCAGTCAAAATTTATTGTCAGTGCGTCCGCTATTGCCGACAATGGGCTGGCAAGCCCGCCGTCAATCAATCGTTAGTCATTCAGCAATTCAAGAAAAATGCATGGGTAGGGTCTGCAAACGTTTGCACAGGCGCGGTGTGGCGTGGGCTGATGTGTGGCTGAGCAGCCACATCTGGCGGATAGAGCGGAATAATGGTCTACCGAGCCCGATCTCCACTTTGGCAATAATTCACGCTTTGCCTTTCATCATCAATCACGCGTACGATCTCCTCATCCAACCTCTTCGCAATGTCGCAGAACCATCCTCAACCTCGTCCACCCACGCCTCTTCTCTCCCCGATCCGACCGAACTCAGCAATGCTCCCCAAGGGAAACCGATGCATCGCGCTACAGCCGTTATAAAATTCCGGATTATACCCGCCGAGAGCGAGCGCATCCTCTGCCTCCTTTCTGTGGAATAACCGGGGCGTGTAGCAGGGACACCTGAACTCGGAATCTCGCAGTTCTACTGGAGGTTCCGAGGCTTGACCTGGCAGTTCTACTGGAGGTCACAGGTACCCGCCAGCGAAGCCCGGTATCTCTTGTGGTCGCGTTGCGACGTTTGGGTTAGACGTGCAGGTGAGTCCCGATTTCGTGTACTAATTATCGGATGTAGCACGTGATATGGCGACTTCAACTTCGAAATGCATCAACATTCATCAAACAACAGCTGTCCTTGAATGGCAGTGGGAAGGCGCCACGCGTACCTTGACGACGGCAGATCCCGATCACGACGCGATACAATTTACGTTGCAACTCGATTCCAACAGCGACGATCAATCCCACGCGCATTTTGAGATCAACATCCCTGTGAGATTCAAGGATAAACCTGCTGGTGCAGGAGTGTGCCTTCGCATCAGCCCTTTCTTCATCAAATCATGTACACATTCCACGTTACCCAACCCTTCCGATACCGTCAAGCAGATATTCACATCGACCACATACCTTGACTTCGAGTTGAGTAATACAATCACTGTTCTCATTCCCAGTGATGTGCAAGAGCCGGTTGTAGCAGCTCGGGCGCGCTCAGGCAAGATCCTCGACTCATTATTTGAGTTGTCCTGTGTTACGTCTTTACGTGTCTACATGCAAAAGTCGGTAATATCGACTGATGACCTCGAATCCATCACCAAAACTGTGGAACAAGGTCAAATTAAGCCTTCCTCGAATCCAGACCATGATATCTCATGCATGTTCAGTGGAAACGGAGGGAAGGTTGCAACCATCACTCCACCTAAACCTCCCTCCTACGAGAAAGCAACCAAGCTCCCACCCAATACCAACGCTCCACCTAGTCGTAAACGGCCCCGACAAGACAGCCGACCCGACATCTTCACCCAATTCTGGGATAAGCTGAACAAACTTGAGTGCAAGGTCGGAGAGCTGCAAGCCGACAATGCCCAACTGCGAATCGAGAACACCCAGCTTAAAGACAAGGTTGCGCGGTTGGAGAAGAGGTGCGACGGGCTAGAAGGGTCGGTGCCACAAGCCACTGGGAATGATACAGAGGAGGCTGTGATGATAGAGATACGAGACGACATTGACTCCTTGGATGGGAGAGTGACTTGTCTCGAGACTGGGAGAGATGAAGAGTTCAGCGAGCAAATAAAGGAGGAGATTTTTGACGAGTTAGCAAAGCGTCTTCTGGGTGGATGAATAATTAAATGGCGTTACGTATATTCATAATGAGCAAGGCAACCAGTCCGCCACACGTTGTAAGAATAAAAAGTCTTGTTTTTTCGCCGGGTCACACTCTTTTCACATATAGTAATACTATCTTAATTTGTTAAAAACCTTTCATGGTAACTTTTGGCAGCAAAACGCGGCCGGTCTATGTCGCTCTAGATACTAGCTAACAGTTCTTCGTCCATCCCTTCACCATCACGAGAATACCACTCTACGGGAGGCCCCGAACCACCCTCGCCCTCGAACCAGAGCCCATCCCCAAGTCTAGCCTCGCATTCAATCCCCATTCTCTCAAGAAACCTCATAAAGCGACCTCCAGGGACATCTCCGATTGGCGTACCGCGCTTCTCTGATCCAACAACATTCCCCTTCAGGTAAACACGCCGCAATGCAGGGGATTTTGTCTCCGTCATAACCTTTTCAAGCATGTTCATCAGCCTTTCGCTACCCAGACCATCTTGGTCATGTCGGAAGAATCCATCTGCATCATCGACAGCTCCGTCGCCATGCTCTATCCCAATTCGTTGTTCTACTACCAGTGTTTCTAGTGTTGCACATGATAATTCAAGAATCTTTTCCCAATCCTTATGTGCTGCCACCTCTGCAGTTGTTGACCAGAAATAGTTAACCGTTCTCGCGGAAAGATTACTTTGTGATAATTGACAAAGTTGTAAGTGTCGTAGTCGCGGAAGCGTTAGTGGCATTCCATTTTCTTGACTAGGCAGAAAACTAGACAAGGGCCGGGGGATAGCGGCCCATCCAGTAAGTCTGCCATACGTAGGGTATCCAGGCGGAGTGTATGGATCTTCAGGAAACCGCGGAAAATCGTCCTCGATTGTTTCTTTTGTCCCTATTGGTGTATCGAGTAATGCAAGCTCCAGCCGCTCAACGCTCGAGTAAGAGGACAAAATCCACGCTACGATATGCTTTGGTACAGTGCCATCAAGCTTGACATAATGCAGCTTTGTGAGTGAAGCAGCCGATATATCAAAGGGTCTATGCACTTCCTGATATCGATCCCATGTGTCGACATATAATTCAAGACCCTTGACGTTGATAAAATATGGGAGAAATTGCCAAAGTTCAATTTCCAGCCTGGCAGCGGTGCAGATAGATTTAACTCGCGCACAAAGCTGCTTCAAGCGATCGACATTCTCAAGTAGCAAATCTTGTAACATCTTAAAGAAATCCTCAGCCTTGCATGCTCCTGAGTATTCAAATTCGGGTTCTCCACAGTAGAATCGTTGTGGTGCAGATGTTTTGGGTAAGGAATGCCTGGAGTCTGATACTCTGTGAAAACTCTGGTGGTGAAAGTCGATGTTGGTCCATAATTGCGGTTCCGCAAGCCTATTGAGTCGTTTGCAGGTTCGAGATACTTGAGCAAGTTCATGCGCTGTGGCATTGGCGATAATAAAGCTCACAATTTCATCAGGTAAAAGGTCCATTGTAAGCAATGCGACGTAAAGTAAGATCATACAGGGGCAGGAATATGTCGGAGGGAAGCGTACTCTTTTTAACACTTGTTCAATTGAGATAACTCTTGGCAGTTATAGTAAGTCAAAGCTCCGGCGGTGAATGACTCAGGCCGGGCGCTATTATGCTATGCAAGGTTAATTGATGAGCTGAGGGGCCAACTGATTTCAAATCTTCTCTTGGGGCATCAGAAACTTGGTTAAGTAAATTCATTTATTAAAAGCAACCATGTACCATGGGTGGACACTATTGAGACTTACAAGCATGGATGGGCAATATCCCTCTTTTGAGAATGGTATTTTATTGTAGCCGCGTGGATTGCTATACTAAAGCAGAACTAAAAAGTAAACAAGTTAAAGAAGGGCGATTCAAATAACTACAACCAAGACCTAAATACAAAAGTGAATGTGGGAATTACAAATGATACTCATTCTAAAAAGCAGTACAGGTTTCCAAAAGTCAAATGTCAAGTCAATTGCCCTACTTCGTCGTCTGGGGAGAGGATTTCATAGAAGCAGCCGCAGTCGGCATAGACGCGGGCATCTTGTCAGTCTGCTGACCAACAGATGCGGGCTTCTGCATAGACGCCGGCATTTTATTCGATGCGGGCATAGCGTTGGATGTGGGCATTTGCCTAGAGGTGTCCATAGACATAGGTCCAGTTGGCATAGACTTTGTCATCGAAGTATCCATGGACATTGGAATGGTGGGCATAGACTTTGTCATTCGGGTGGAGGTATCCGTGGGAACAGGATATGGGTTTATCTCTGTAGATTTGGTCGTCCATGTCTCAGTCTCTGTGGGCTTGGTAGAAGTGGACCAGGTCTTAGTGGTAGAAACATAAACAGTGCTTGTACCTGTGCTGGAAGGGATGATCTTCTTGGTGTAGGTAGTCTCGGGAATGACAGTTGTGTAAGTGAGTGTATAACAGGTTGTAGCTGTTGCATAGACAGTGGAAGTTTTGTGACCGATGTAGCAGTCGTCAGCCCCATGAGGGCAAGCAGTAATAGTGTAGTACTTGGTGGTGTAAAGAGTAGAAGTAGAAGTGGTAGTGATACACACTGGCGAAGGTGGAGGCGGAGGCGGAGGCGGATGGTAAGTGGGACAGGGAACATATTCAGTCTTGACCTCAGGGCAGAGGGTGGTTGATAGTGGCCAAACCTTGGTGGTAACGTAGGGTTTGCAATAGGTATCGGGGCACCAGTGATCATCACACCAACTATCATGCTTAGGACAGCCATCCATAGTCTTGACCTGAGTTGTGTAGACAGTTGAGGTCGAATAGTCAGTTACGAGCTTCTCACTCACACACTCGTACTGATGAGGATGCTTTTTGGGTGGCTGGGTAGGTGCAGGAGCCTCCTCCTCGACAGGGCAGACTGTTGTATAGATAGCGTAGCTCTCAGTGGTGATGTAAGGCGTTTCCGGACAATAAGGCTCACATTCTGTAACAGTTCGGTAGTAGGTAGTATATACCGTTGACGTAGTGTATCTGATGGGAGGAGGGGGGTAGTAGGTGATAGGACAAACGGTGGTATAGGCAACGACAGTCTCAGTTGTGACATAAGGGGGACGGCGGCAATGATCGTCATAATAAGGGCATTCAGTGATTGTGTAAACCTTGGTAGTATAGACAGTTGAGGTAGTGTACTCAGTGGTCATTGGCATCCTGCGGGTGGTAGTAGGGAGTGTGGCAGACTTCGTGATAGTAGTTGTCTTGGTTGGCTGTGGCCCAGTGGTAGGCTTGGTGGTCGGCCTAGTTGTTGGCCTGGTGGATGAGGACTGTGTTACAGTCGTGGTTATAGTGTTGGGCTTTGTAGTAGTCTTAGTGGTAGTAGCCTTGGTAGTAGTCTGAGTGGTAGTCTCAGTAGTAGGCTTGGTAATAGGCTTAGTAGTAACAGTTGAAGTCTCTGTAGTGGTAGGTCTAGTAGTTGTGGGCTTCGTTGTCGTTGTACTTTCAGTAGTAGTTAACTTAGTTGTAGTAGACCTGGTTGTTGTTGGCTTGGTTGTAGTTGTGGTGCCAGTTGTAGTTGACCTTGTAGTTGTGGTGCTAGTTGTAGCTGACCTTGTAGTTGTGGTGCTAGTTGTAGTTGACCTGGTTGTTGTGGGCTTTGTTGTAGTTGTGGTGCCAGTTGTAGTTGACCTTGTAGTTGTGGTGCTAGTTGTAGTAGACCTGGTTGTTGTTGGCTTGGTTGTAGTTGTGGTGCTAGCTGTAGTTGACCTGGTTGTTGTTGGCTTGGTTGTAGTTGTGGTCTGAGTTGTTGTTGGCTTGGTTATAGTTGTGGTCTGAGTTGTGGTTGGCTTAGTTGTTGTTGGCTTTGTAGTAGTTGTGGTGCCAGTTGTGGTAGGCCTAGTCGTTGTTGGCTTGGTTGTGGTTGTGGTCTGAGTTGTGGTCTGAGTTGATGTCTGAGTTGTGGTTGGCTTAGTTGTTGTTGGCTTTGTAGTAGTTGTGGTGCCAGTTGTGGTTGGCTTAGTCGTTGTTGGCTTTGTTGTAGTTGCAGTTGTAGTTTTTGTAGTTGTAGGAGGAATAATAGGGCCAGTGGTTGTGGTAGTTGTCGTCTTTGTAGTGGTAGGAGGGATAACTGGACCCGTTGTAGTGGTAGTTGTAGACCTTGTAGTTGTTGGAGGCACAACAGGGCCAGTGGTGGTGGTAGTGGTAGTAGTCCTTGGGGGAGGGATGATTGGCCCTGTAGTTGTGGTGGTGGTAGTCCTTGGAGGGGGAATAATTGGGCCAGTGGTTGTTGTTGTAGTGGTTCTCGGAGGGGGAATAATTGGGCCAGTGGTTGTTGTTGTAGTGGTTCTCGGAGGAGGAATAATAGGCCCTGTAGTTGTCGTGGTAGTCCTAGGAGGAGGGATTACAGGACCAGTTGTGGTAGTGCGAGTAGTAGGTGGGGGGGCATAGCGATCAGATGTTGTAGTGGTCTGTTTCCAGAGCTGCTTGGGCGCTTGGAACTGAGCTGCGGAGGTACTCTGGACAGGATTGGCCGCAACATTTGACTTCTGGCCAGAGCCAGAGTCCTGACTAGGCGCAGAAGCCTGGGCAGTATTCTGGTTTACCGCATTCTTAGCAGCCCTAGTAGCGGCAGCTTGAGGTGCAGACGAGGCGATATCATTCTGGTCAGAATCTCCAGATGTATCATCTTCCGATTGCGAAGAGCCAGCGGTCGCCTGGGCAGCAGCAGGGACATTCTGAGCCTTGTTTTGCTTGCTTTGCCTACCACTGCCTGAACCATTGTTCTCGGGCTGGGTGGTATCAGAGTTCGACTGACCAGAGGCACGCTGATTAGAATTGCTGCTGCCGTTGTCTGAACTGTCATCTTCTGAACTGGAGCCATCAGAGTTAGATTGAGCACCATTACGCTGAGTACCACCATTGTTGCCACTGCTCTGAGTATCATCCTCTGAGCTGCCGGAGTTGTTTGAATCGGTCTGAGAACCAGTACGCTGAGTAGCGCGGTTGCTACCATTGTCCGAGGTATCATTCTCTGAATCGGAATCATCAGGTTGAGGCTGAGCGACAGGAGCATTCTGAGAAGACTTCCTGTTGGCATTACCAGAATTTCCGCTCTGAGAACTCGAAGCATCAGAATTAGGCTGAGCAGTAGAATCATCTTGGTCATTGTTCTGTCTGCCGTTGCCCGAACTACTGCCCTGTGAGCCAGAGCCGTCAGACTGAGGTTGAGGGGCAGAATTCTGAGAAGACTTCCTGCTGGTACTACCTGAACTACCGCCCTGTGAGCCGGAGTTATCAGACTGTGGCTGTGCAGTAGCATCATTCTGAGCATTATTCTGTCTGTTGCTGCCTGAACTACCGCCCTGTGAGCCGGAGTTACCAGACTGAGGCTGTGCAGTAGCATCATTCTGCGCATTGTTCTGTCTGTTGCTGTTTGAACCACTGCCCTGTGACCCGGAGTCATTGGACTGAGGTTGAGATTAAGAAGCCTTCTGTCCGTTGTTCTTGTTGTTATTGTTGTTGCTTGACGTATCATCGTCAGAACTGGAAGCGACAGATGTGGGCCGAGAAGGAGCATCAGGTTCAGCAGCCCTGTTAACGAAGGCATGGGCCTCTTGGAAAGATGGTCCCGAGAACGCTCGAGGTACCTTACGGTCATCTCGAGGTTGCAGTCGACTAAAGTCCAAGACACTGGCGTTAGCCGCGCCAAAGGCAGCGACGGTGAGGAGGAGAAAGCCTCTCATGTTTGAAGTATTCAACAAATACTATAGCGAATGAATTTGGGGTGAAGGAACAAGTGTCAACATGAAATTGAGATGCGGGCATTCTTTATACCAAGACTTAGAAAATCGATTGATCCATTATTGCACTTCTTCCGCTTGTCCACTACCCTCCCACACAGCTACACACACACTTTTATGTACACGAAGACACACATACATGTTCAAATCATCCATTGGTTGGCTAAAACTGGAAAGAAGCTATTGAATACGGGCAGCATGCATGCAATACAGTATCATGAGGTCATCTAGACATACCTAAACTGGACTGATAGGACGGACCGAGAGCGTCAGCTACTTGGACAGCCTTGACAGCGTGCACAGACTTGAACGGCAGATCTAGATGCTACGTACCTGTTGCTCTGTACCTGCAACGGATATTTACAACGGTTTGACCGTTGGGAATACACTACCGGGTCGATCATAGGAACGGAAATGAAAGAAGAAGGTGGTCTCGTGTGGTCGGTTGGTCGGCAATCTAGACTGTTAGTCTTGGTTTAGTCAACAAACGGTCTCATACGAGCTGCAGGAGAGACGTGTGTGGTGATGAAGCGGCTTGTTAGTTCTGCATTGGAGGTTCCAAACATAAGATCGTGTCTTGGAATTAGCAGGCAAACAAAAGGTGGACATATGCTTCGTGTCCAAGATGGAGTTGTGTTGCGATAGCGTCTTAATGAGGATGGCACAATCTTGGACTAGCCGCTGGGCGGCATTAAGCACATGGTGGTAGAGGCGTGCTCTCGGTAAGCCACCAACCCCAACCGCTTCCCTAATAATGAGGCTTTTTACTCAACTGGCATGCAGAAGGTTTCGCTCAGTATAAGACAGCATGCTCCATTTCGACCATTCTGGATCAGATCAGTAATTGCTAAGCACTTTGATCGCCACGGAGCTAACAGGGCAAATATCCCAACGATATAATTAACGGGCAAAGGGCAAATTCTGTTAATTCCCTGCATTAGTTTCCCATAATAGTGATACGAGGTGCATCGAGGATGACAACGGGTTTTGGTGGTGTCTTACTTTGCGTTTGTTGCCGGGTTTGCCGTTTCCTCACAACCAACGAGATCACTGCCCTGTTTTTCGCCTCAAAAGTAATTTTCTGAATCGGCATTTTGAAACCGAGTGTGCCAGTCCCAAGAGCCCGGTACGCGGCCCTCAGGCTTGGTTCTTACTGTTTCGTATTCAGAGCTTCATCACAATGGACAATTGAGTTAAGAATGAGGATCAAGTTTGCTCTCGGGGAACTCTTGGTTTGGGCACTTGCCGTATTGGGTTATTGCGGATCCCAAAGAGATCGGGGCTAACTAATATTACCAATGATAACATCTCGGTGATGTCACTACCTAACCTATTCTATCAGGAGGGTCATCTGTAAGTAAGCAAGCATGTCTACACTAACTGTATCTGCATTAGTGTAACTCCGAATTGCTGACGCATTCATGAGCCCCTCAATTGCCCTACGACCTGCGATAAAGATTTATCTTGGACCTGTCTAATAAATGTGATCACGATCACTTCTCATCGGCGCTGGAAGATGCCGAGCAATCAAATCACCAGACAGAATCCTGAGCAAGAATGTCACCGTCTGACAAGACCCAGAAAATGCTAAACTCCCGGTTTGCCGATACATTGGTTGGTGCCCTTCCAGAGAATCCACGAGCTTGCGAGATCGGCTATCAAGCATCAAGATTCCGGGGGTCATGAATCAATAAGCAAGTAACCGTTCCGTCGCACAGCAAGCTGTTTATTATTTAAGCTTAAGAAGAGGAAAGAAGCATTATAAAATTCCCGGGAGTTTATCTCCAACGGCTTTGGCTCGGACCTCTTGGAGGAATTCACGTCTTGTCACCATCGTACGTTAAAAAACGTCCTTGCATAAAAGACACTGTTATCTTGTAATGTTACTTACTGCATTTTGGAAGGACTTGGCAGTGTCAACAGACCGTGGCTTGACCCAATGTTTGCTGCCACAGGCAATTGAGTTTGGCAAACTTTGGAAGTGACCGAATTGTTACAATTGCGTACATTGTGGCTGAACACTTTCTAAAATTCTACCTTTCCAGCGTTTGTTCTTCTTCTATTACTAATCCATTGTACCACGTTGTGTGCCAACTTTAAATTATCAACGCCTTGAAAATAGTTGTGATCCGAGAATGAGATCCTGCGATGCTAAGAAATAAGAATAGCCTGCCTTCTTCGCTATTCCAAACCATTCTAAGACGGGGATACGGGGGAGTTTTCTCAAACCACTGTCTAACTCCACCACGGCAGCGAACGATTTGACATAAGCTCGCTGGTATGCTTTGTGTTCCAAGATGCAAAATCCTTCTTCAGTCTGAGAATCGAGTGCAGTCTTGTGAATAGCCTCAACGACCTCATTGACGGGCATGACATCCACGAAGCCGCCTACTCCGTCAAAAGACGGCCGACATCCGAGCAATTTGACGATTTGTATAAGCTCACTGAGAATTGAAATGTCTTCCTCTTCTGATTGCTGCACTGACTCGCACGCCACAGGACGGTGGCTGAAAACGGGAAGGTTAATTGAGTCAACAGCTTGTTTAAGGAAAGCCTCTGACGCCCATTTGGTAGCCACATAACCGTCACCGCCATCCGCCGGAGGGGTTAATCCGCTACTGTACTTGACAACAGCGCCGGATGACAGGAAGTGCAAAGGAATGGCTCGACCCGAAGAAACGACGAGCTTGACAAGCTCCTTTGTTGATTCCAGGTTGTCGGCCTTCAGAGGTTCGTATCTGTCCCAGAAGGATCGATTGGCCGCGCAGTGAATTATAACATCCACTTCTGTTGCGAGTTGAGAGTATGTTGAATCTGGTAAACCAAGCTTGTGCTGGGCAAGGTCACTTTGGAGGACCTTGACTTTGCTACTAGGATCATCCATCACCTGGTGATCCAAAGTGCGGCACAGACAATGGACTCGCGCCACGCGATGGTCTTTAAGCAAGTTCAAGAGGATGTGGCGGCCAAGGTAGCCCGATGACCCAGTCAGCACAACATTAATATCGGTGCTTTTGCCAGCGGCACGGAGTGGTGTTGTGAGCTGAAGATCTTTCGGGAACTTAGTTTCTTTATCCCAATGGATGATATTGACAGGGCCGGAGTCCTCAAGAACCCCTGCCATGGCACCGAGAGTGCTTGATCCCATGAGTGTCACGAGCTTGGGTGCTGTCCACAAGACCTGTCTTAGTAAGGCCTGAAGCTTCACTAGAAGAATTGAGTTGCCTCCGACGAGGAAAAAGTCCGACTCGTGGGTGAGAGTACCAGGGTCCAGCGGCAGAACGCGACGCCAGAGCTCGCTCAGCCTCTGCTCAGAGGCTGTCAGACTCTTGGAGATTTCCGACTGAGTTGTCTGCACGGGAATATCCTGAATTGCCTTTCTGTCGATTTTGAGATGGGCGGTTCTTGGTATGTCTGTCAGTACCTGGAATGCTGATGGGCGCATGTAGGGCGGAAGTGGGAGCGTTTGTCTGAGAGATTCCATGGCGCCTTCTCGATCTTTTTCAGGGAAGTCGGGGGCAAAGACAACATGGGCTGCCAGATAACGGCCTTCCTCTGTCCCTCTTACCGTAACAACGGCATGGGAGAGAGCGCCGGCAGAGTGGCTAACAATGGTTTTCTCAACCTCATCCAGCTCAACACGGAAACCACGCAGTTTGATCATTCGGTTTCCCTCCAGGCGTCCATCGCAGAATAGCAGCCCATCTTGGCATAGTCGACCCCGATCGCCACTGCGGTAGACGGTTCCTGGGGTGCCAAAGATCGTGTCAGGAAGAAATTTATCTCGAGTAGACTCCGGCATATTAAGATATCCAGACACAACACACGGGCCACCAAGAACAATCTCGCCCTGGACACCAAGAGGCACCGGTCGCATGTTTTCATCAACGATGCATACCGCAAAGCCCGGCAATGGGTATCCTGCAGGCAAAGGGTCCGGAAGATCAGGGTCCGTGTACTGGAGGTCGATCCGGTGAGAGAGAATTGTAGTCTCGGCTGGTCCATATCCATTGAAAACGTGAAGGTTTGTCAACTTCAGAGTACTAAACTCACGGGCAAGTTTGTAACTCATCGCCTTACCGCCAGAGAATGCGTATTTCCATGACGTGCATTGTCGTAGAGTTTCAGCACTATATCGAAGCCAAAGGTCATATTCCGAAGGAGTGGCAGTTGTGTAGGTCACGGACTCCTCTACCATGATTTTACTGATCTCGTCTGGGTCCCCCCTCTTGCTGGCAGGCACAACGTAGAGGCATCCACCGTTGGTCAGAGCGGCCATGGTTTGATCAAGGGAGAAGTCGAAACTGAATGGACTCTGCTGAAGCACCACAAGATGGTCATCAGCCCTCGCAAACGTCTTGCTTGACACTTCGGCATAAGCCAGGAGATTGGTGTGCGTCATCATGAGACCCTTTGGCTCGCCAGTAGAGCCGCTAGTGAAAAGGATGACAGCGAGGTGTCCAGCCTTAGCATGATTGGTCTCAGTGGAGTCTTGATAATTCCTCTCATTGAGACTAGAGAGCTGTAGCTTAGTGACGAACTTGGCATCAATCAATTCGACCTCGTCATCTGTAGTGACATCCGTGATAATGACAGACGGTCGAGACGCTTTGACGATACTGGCCAAGCGAGGAATGGAATTGTGGAGATCAAGAGGAACATAGACTGCTCCAGCTTTAAAGATTGCAAGCAGAGAGCAGATCCAGTCAGTAGAAGGCTCCTGGAATACACCAACGACCGTGCCTGGAACTGTTCCAGCGTCTATCAGTGCCTTGGATATAGCATCGATACGGTCACCCATTTGTGCGTAGGTCAGCACATTTCCTTTGCCGTCCTTTAGCGCTATCTTGTCGGGGTTATCCTGGATCACTTGGTCGATCTGGTGACTGACAGTTGGCTGCTACTTAGATTTATAATCGGGTGCTGAGAATAAAGGTTAGATAATCTCGATGTAGCGCAAGTTTTATCCTGACTACTTACCCTTGCCAGCGTCAACGGCAACCTGAAGATTATGTTCAGACCAGGCAGGAGCCGCATTGACAACCTTGTCACTGCCACAAATCATATACTTAAGCACGTTTAGGTAAGAACGAAGAAGAACTTGAGTATGTTCCTCGGAGTAAAGTTGCTTCTGCAGCCTCAAGCTTAGAAGTGTATCGGTGTTGATATTCTCTGTTACCTCCAAGGCAATATCATATCCAGTGCCAGCATTGCACCACTTCTCGTCACTGAGTTTACAGCCACCCCAGGAAGATCTCTCTTGTACTACTTGCCTGTAGTCCATGAAGACTTGGAAGATGGGAGTGTGCTTGTCGGATCTTGGAACATTCAACTCTCGAAGCAGCACGTCGAAGGGAAGTTGGGAATGCTGCAAGGCGCCATATGCTGCGTCGCGGGCAGATTGGATGGCCGAGCTTACTCGTGAGCGCGGCTTGTCCCGTTGGAAGCGAAGTGGCAGAAGATTCAGAAAGAAGCCAAGACTGCCCATGAACTTCTTATCGCCGCGATTCGCATCAGCAATTCCGATGAACAGCTCCTCGGTATCGGGAAGCAGGGAGAACAAAAGTATCTTCAAAGCAGCCAAGTAAACATGGAACGAAGTAGAACGATTTGCGCGGGCAAGCTGTCGGACCTTTGCTGAGACGTCAGGTGCAATGTTCAACTTGGCTTCATGCTGCGAGTATTCGTTGGTAAGTTGTCTTGAAGCTGTGGTTGCAAATGGGAAAAGTCTAATCGGTTCAAACTCCTGGGGGAAGTTCTGACGGTAATACTTAATGGACTTGAGAAGATCACCATCCTCATACATCTTTCGCTGTTGGAGTGCAAAGGTGCGGTATTGAGATTCAACCGGAAGGGGTGGAAGTCGGTGGTTGATATAAGCAGACTCGAGGTCCTTGAAGAACACGCTGAAGCTGTATCCATCTAGGTAGATGTGATGCATGCCAGACAGGAGGAAGTGCACCTGATCAGAAAGTCGAAGTAGAATGATCTTGACTCCTTCCCCACTACTCAAGTTCCAATCCTCTTCATGTAGACGCTTCAATTCTGTTTCTGCTCCCTTTTCTTCGGGGATGGTCTTGATTGTCAACTTCATCGTAGGAGGATTGATTCCTTGCATCGGTGTTCTCTCATCTCCATCATCAGACCAGAAGAATCGAGTCCTCAGAATCTCATGACGCTCCGCAAGAAGCTGCACTGCCTTCTCCAAAGGTTGCGTACGGATCGGGCCCGTGAGCTTCAACATAACAGCCATGTTGAACGCCTTCTTGTTGACTAGATAGTCATTGAGAAACCAGAAGCCGGCTTGACCGTATGACATAAGGCTGGACAGCTCGTTAGGAAATGTTCTTGAGGGAGCAAGGATGTCCGTACTGTTTGGAGCATCATCTGACTTGTCAGGAGGGCTTGAATCTTGACGGTCCCAAGATGTCAAGGGAGTGCCGATGGGCGAGTGGGAGGAGTCAGAGCCTGTGTATGGCTTGTCTTGGTCGCTTGTTCCTTGAGAGCTTTCTGGGGGTGTGACCCTGGTTGGGGTGTGAGATATGACAGCGGTGGGCTTAGCTGCTTGTGCGTTGCCGGCTTCAAGCGATGACACATCGAGAATGGAGGGGGACAGAAGGTCAAGGGACTCGTCGACCAGGTCTGGAACCGACATGCTGCCAAGGATTTTGAGTACAGGAATATCAACGTCTAGTTCTTTGATGAACCAGGAACGAACCTCGACTGCCATCAAGGAGTCGACACCTTGCTCAACAAGAGTAACCTTTTCGTTAATTACCTCATCAGGACCAACTGCCAAGACTCTCCGAAGTCGAACGATGAAGGATTCTTGTTAGGGTTAGTGACTGCTATTAATGATGGATCGCCTGGGATACATACCTTTGATAATGTCAACGGCATCCGCCCTAGTCTTGACATCGGCAAGTTGTACTCTCACTGGCACAGTAGATGTCTTGCCAGTGTATGCCTGAGTATCCAGCCTTTCCATAAGGAAATGCCCGAACTTGACATCCTTCAAATACTGATCGCTAGCTTGAGCATCTGTATAGATGGGTGTGACCCCTGTCACAAGCTCGCAGACTTCATGGCAGTCTGGCCGACCGAGTACGATAGCTTCAGCAAAGAGTTTCTGAAGATCCTGCTCAGACATCGGCTTGTAACCCATCTTGATGAAGGTGTCTTCACTGAGATCTTCAGCCCTCTCGACATATCCAAGACCAATAATTGAGCTGATGTCGATGGACGAAGCAGCAACGCCCCGCTTCTTGCGTTGTGCTGCAAGGGCGTTCATGTACATGTTGCCTGCGATATAGTTGCTCTGACCACTATTGCCCATGACAGCGGTGGTGGAAGAGAAGAAGATGAAGAAGTCCAATGGTGTGTCGTAGAACATTTCATCGAGTAGTTGGGAACCGAGAACCTTGGGGTTGAGGACCTTCATAAAGTCTTCATAGGGCATGTTCTCGAATAGCGCATCCCGAAGGACCATGGCACCATTTACCACACCTGCAATAGGTGGTAATGTCTTCTTCATGGTTTCAAGGCATGCTTCGATTGAAGAGCGGTCGGTGACATCCCTAGATAATGTCATTAGCAAGGTTTAGTGGGCAACGGGATATTCGCACTTACATAGGAAGAGCCTTGACTGTAGCTCCAGTTGCCGTAAATGAGTCAAGGAAGTGTTCGGAGACGTTTGGTCGTCGGCTGGTGAGGACAATATTTCTAGCACCTTGCTCCACCATCCATTTGCATAGAGATTGGCCCAGTTCTCCAGTCAAACCAACAAGGAGAAAGGTCTTGTCAGCTCGGAAGATTCTTCCGTCGTCGATGGGATGAACTGAAGCTTGGATAGGCGTGTCTGTGCAGTCCAGGATAGCAAAGCGAACTTGATCGACGATGGGGTTCGAAGTCTCCTTCAGCGAGACCAAGTTGATAGATGCAGTTGTGTTTACTTGAGAATTGACCTCTTCAGATGCTTTCTTGAGGGAGCTTGACACGTCTTTCTCAAACGTCGACTGCTGAGCCACATTGCGTAGCCCGAAGAGATGCGCAGTATCGATAGTCTCGCAATCCCGAGGAAGACACATAGAAATAACCTTGCTAGTTTCAGTCTTGTCAGAGGCTTGTGACAAATTGATGAATTTGCTAGCAGACTTTGGTAGCGACGCCTTGATAACACGCAACGGTGATCTTCGATCGATGTATCGCGCACCGAGCTTGCTTATAGCTTCATCAGAAGAAGTGTAGAAGATAGCGACAGATGCTGTCTTCGCAAGCTTGTCCAATGCAACCCTGATGTGAGGGGGTGTATCGTGAACCACAAGCGTTTCGCCCTTCGCAAGACGCTCTAAAATACTAGAGGCAATAAGGACTGCTGAAATTCTAGTAAGAGTCTTGACTGAGTCGAGCTTGAGAATAATCCTGACTAACCACTAGCTACTAGCTAGGCTAGAATAGGAAAGGGGCTAGACTGTATTAGGTTAAAAGAAGTAGGATAAGTAGGTTAGTAGTAGTAGATTAGTAATAGTAAAAGGTATAAAGAGTAATAAGCTACTTAAGATAATAGACTTACTTTAGTAATATAATTTAAATTACTTAGGATTTATATTATACTATAATAGTATAAATATAAAAGTATAAAATAAATATAATAAAAGGAAATATATAAAAAATTAAATAATAAAAATAGATATTTAATAATAAAAAGTACTAAGGAAATATATAAGGATAATAAGAAAGTAAAAAGAGTAAAAAAAGAAAATAAAAA